>CAUYPK010046576.1:22500-40535 GCA_963574355.1 Loris lydekkerianus
GGTTTTCCTTCTTCCCTCTGGTGACTGTCTGGGAGTAACACATGTAGTAGATTTCAGTGACTGTCTGGGAGTAACACATGTAGTAGATTTCAGTGGGCCCCCGACACTTTTAAAAGGTCAAGAGCTTCCTTAAGAACTTACCTTCCTACTCAAGAGTAGTTTGGGTGCTAGGAAAAATTGGGATTGATATTCATGGGAAGTTAAATGCTGCCTTCCACACCAGCCCACCCCCTTAGGAACATTCTAAATGTTTGCAGGAGCTGGATCAGCTGATAAAGCTACATTTTCTGTTCCAAAAATGCTTTTGTTGCTAATTAAAATTAGTCTAATTTTGAAATGATCACATCATTAAAGAGTATTTCAACTGATATTGATTTGATGATACCCACAAACATCTCAGAATAAAGAGGCTGGTGTTTTAGCATCAGAAGGTGCTCTGATTAAACCTAAATCTGTGAAATTGATGACACCAGCTTCTGATACCTCTTCATTCGATTTTTTTCCTCCTCACATGAAATAATTACGAATACTTCACTCCGTGCACTTCACGTTTATTTTCTTTTTTCCCGGGATGGGGGAAGCCTGGATAAAGTGCTCGCTCTTCACTCGCCTGTGGCACTGCTCTAGCAATATCTTAATTAAGTCTAGAGTCAAGATGAAATATGTACCCCGAGTATATTTCTAATCCTTTCCAACTTGCAGGTTTGATGTGTGGTCCTGGGCGAACTCTCTAGAATGCTGTCTGTTAACGTCAATAAATCTTCCGAGACACGTCGGCCGGGACACCGATATCTTGGACAAAAAGAAGAACTGGCTTGCCGAGGGAAGCTTAAGGCTGGGGGCACGATCTCAGAGGGGTTTCACCTTAGTCTACTCGGTGGCAATGTTCTGTACACTCACATCTACCCTAGACTGGCCCAAAGCTCACCTCTCACCCCCTCACCTCTCCGCCTGCCCAAACTCTAACCACCTGCTAAGACCTGTCTTGAGAGCCACTCTTTTCTGAATTCAAGTAACACAGACCTTTCCCTTCGTCCCCACTGGCGGGAGTTACCAATGACGCCAACCATGGTGCCCGCCGCGCAATCAAACCTTGATTTATTCATGTTCCATGGAGCCCCGTACTCTGTGGCAGGCGCTGTGGGGGTTAAAGTGATGAAGGCAAGAGAGAGCCCTGCTCTGGGGACATTTACACCCAGGCTGTGACAGGCGAGAGACAGCTTGGCACACATGTAGGTTCTGATTATAAAATGTGCACAAAGGAACAGTGAGGGCAGCAGGACAGTGCCAGGCCGGCCTCCAGGAAGGGATGGTTCCAAGGCGAAGGCCCAGGGATGAGGAGAAAACATTCCGGGAAATTCACGGTGTGGTCTGGAACCCACTGGGGGTTTGACCAGTCTTCCTGCCTCCTAGGTGAACAGACTGGGGGCTCCTTCAAGGCTGTATGGGCTGCAGCTATCTCCACGGGCCGACTAGAGGCAGGCCCTGCGCTGAACATGGGAGGGTGGCTGGGAGATGTGTGCCGAGCTCAGCGGGGGGGAAAGAGACCAGTCTTCCCCCTTCCTGAAGAGAAACAAGAGCAGCACAGCTCAGGATGACTACGTGTCCAGCCTGGTGAGGACACCTCACTGCTAGGAGTGACTATTTGTGTTACACTTGGTCTCCCCAATATTGCACAAGCTGAAATGCAAGACCATGGAGGTTCTTCCATCTATTTTGGAGGAAGGGAACCCCCCAGCTGCTTTTCTGCTGTGAGTCTCTCCATCTTTCCCCCGCCTTCTTCTTCTAGAGCAATGGTTGTCCACCTGGGGGCTACGGCACAGTGGTATGCCCCGAGATGGTCTTAGCTGTGCTGTGAAAAATTGTAACAATCATTAGTTAAATAATTTTCAAAAGAAGTTCAAAGCAATAAATTGTAGTATATGCACACCATAGAATATTATGCAGCCTTAAAGAAAGATGGAGACTTTACTTCTTTCATGTTTACACGGATGGAGCTAGAACATATTCTTCTTAGTAAAGTATCTCAGGAATGGAAGAAAAAGTATCCAATGTACTCAGCCCTTCATATGAAAGCTACAACCCAATTATAGCCTAAGAATATGGGGAATCAGAGGGGAGGGGAGGAGGGAAGATTGGTAGAGGGAGGGTAATTGGTGGGACCACACCTACAGTGCATCTTATAAGGGTACATGTGAAATTTGCTAAATGTAGAATATAAATGTCTTAACACAATAACTAAGAACAAGCCAGGAAGGCTATGTTAACCAGTGGGATGAAAATATTTCAAATTGTATATAAAACCAGCGCGTGGTGCCCCATGATTGCATTAATGTACACAGCTATGATTTAATAAAAAAAATAAATAAATAAAACAAGAAGTTCAAAGCACAGTTAAGTATATCTTTTTTTTTTTTTTTTTTTACCCTCTTTTTGATCAACATAATTAAGTGTGCTAGGGAAGTTTAACTAAAGGTTCCAGTGTGCCATGCAATCAAAAAGCCTGATACACGCTGTTCTAGAACATCTCTGGTGCCCAGACACAGGCCCACCTCTGACCCAGCGTGAGGCTAATACCTCTGGCGTGTGGTGGTGCAGGCCTGTAATCTCAGCACTCTGGAAAGGAGAGCACAGGGCCCCAGGAGATCTTACCTGAGTCCTCCTTGGGAGCCCCAGGGGTACAAGCAGGCCAGGCCACAGTACGTGTTTGCCCAACAGCGTGTTATGAATATCTAGTAGAGTGGGGGACTGGCCAAAAGGGTCTTCCCTTGGCCCCAGTGGCTTCCATAAGGCCGGGATTCAGAGTCCGTGGATGGAGCACCAGGACAGAATAACAAATAGCAACTTCTCTGTCTGGGCTTCTTGTAAAGAATCACTAGCCTCTATCTCTCTCTTTTTTTTTCTTCGAGACAGAGTCTCACTCTGTCACCCTGGGTAGAGTTCTGTGTCATCACCATAGCTCACAGCAACTTCAAACTCTTGGGATCAAGTGATCTCCTGCCTCAGCCTCCTGAGTAGCTGGGACTCCAGGTGCCCACCACAACACCCGGCTATGTAGCTATGTTTAGAGATGGGAGATGGGGTTCGCTCTGGCTCACGCTGGTCTCGAACTCCTGAGCTCAAGAGATCCACCCGCCTCGGCCTCCCAGCACTGGGATTGCAGGCGTGGGCCACCACACCCAGCCCTTTTGATGCTCTTTTAAGGAAAGGAAGATGGGTCCAGTGAGTAGTCAAAGGCAGCACTTGGCTTCTCATGTTCTGAGCGTATCTGATGAAGAAAGTCAAGGCTGCTGGGACTTGGCTGTGATCTAAGGATTTAGTAGAACTTCAGTTTACAGTTCAAGTAAGGTGACGTGGCTTTGGATCGGACACCCATTCAGTGCTGGGCTGGACCTTGGACTCCAAACCTCTGCATTCTGCATCATCCTGAAAACCAGAGTTCAGTTCACATTCCTCCACTTTCTGAGGAACTCACTGTGATGACCAGCAGACCTAAGGGTCCTCCCATGTGTCCTCTCCTGGTGAGCTTTGTCATCATGCTCGGCCACCACTGGGGAGAAGACAGAACAGTTGACTTCTGAGCCCACTTTAAAGGTGTTATGCTTCCAGCTTCTTCCCCTGGGTGCGGCACATGGTGAAGAAGGGGTCAAGGGGGCTGTTTTTCCTGTTGGAGCATTTCAAAGAAAACTTTAATTTTTCTTGTGACTTGTAAAACATTCTCAAAACAACTCCAGCTACAACTATGTTCATCTGCACATAGTCCTCGCAGTGACTCCACGGAGGAGTCTGGCTCCATCACAGTGACGTTTCTCATTGCTGGGGATTCTCTTTTTCCCCAAGCATCCTGGGGCACAGCCACACCCCTGCTGACGCTGGGACCCTCTGACTCCGACACCCCACACCGACTTTCTGCCCACTCGAGGGAGGACCTCTGGGTTTCTGGAAGATAGTGCTCTGGCCATTGATTTCAATAATTTTTCTGTTTATATTTAGTTTTTAGAAATAGAATTTTGTGTTCTTAGCGGTGTTATGATGTGGCCAGCGAGTTCTAGCTGAAGAGATACCGGACATGGACATTTCATGGTCCACAGTGACAGCCACAGCTCAGCTGCAGTTCCCGGTGAGGGGCCCCTGAGCGGTAATGTCAGACTAGTGATAAGCAACCAAAAGGCAGTCCCCTCCTCGGGGCTCGCCACACCTGTGACAGGGGCCATGGGCTATGTGGAGCTGACCAGTACACTCTTCCCGTCCCTGGATGGCTGTTCCTGACAGGCAGCCTGTTGGCTCCCTTGGGAAAAGAATTACCGGGACTGCTTTTCTGCCCTCTGGGGTGGATGCCTGGCCTGCCCTTAGGGTGAGGTTGTTCCTGTAAATCTTAGTGAACTCCTGAGTTTGGGACTGCCTCTTCCCTGGCCGCAGCCTGTGGGGACAGTGGGTCAGGAGCTGTGACGTGGCTCCTCCCAGGCTCAGCACGTGCCGAGCCCCACCCGGAGCTCTCGGACATCATCACTCCAGAGCAGGCTGACCCACCCCAACATCTAAGCGGCTGTGTCTGCATCCCTGTGCCCGAGGGTTGTTTGTGCTCTGCCTGTACACAGCAGGGGTGACATGCTGGGAAACGAACACCCACAGCCTGCTGGTGGCTGTGCGGTACCACACCCACTCCCTGCACTCAACCCCTGGGTAGGATTCCCCAGAATCTCCTGTGGCACCAGGCACCGGGTGGAGGGTGGGGGGATGGGGTCTGGGTGGGGAGCCGTCTTAACGTGCACCTGTGGTTGGATGACATTTTTTTGTCACCTTACCACCAGTATTTCCTGCAGTTAGATCCTCACTCAGTGTCAGCTTCTGGGGCAACTCAAGTCTACTGTGCTCAGGGAACATTAACTGGGCCCCCAACAGGGAGTTTTCCGGGCCCCCCTGCCTCCACTGACCACCCAGGAGCCCACATCTGCCTGCCCTCACCTCTGCCCTGTGCTGGTTCCAGCAAGGAGCTCAGACAAGGACCTGCGTCCCCTCGGGGAGAAAGAAACCTTAAAGAAAGAGAGGCTCTGGTAGGGATTCCCAGGAGCTGGTTACAAGGGAACTTCCACCTTCAGTAAAGGGAGCAAGGAGGCTCCTGCCTCAAAGGATGATGACTGCGATTCAGAGGGTTTGGCAGGAGCCGGAAAAGGCAAACAGGATGAGTAAAACCACAGAGGTGATTTTACACAGAGGTGGCCAGGAGAACCACGAGGAGGGGCCTTGCCTGGAGCAGATGAAGGGTTCATGACGTGGAGGACGGGGAGACAGAAGCCGGAAGCAACGTTAGGAAGGTGGCAGAGGTCGGCGTGCCCTACACAGTACTCGGGGAGGAATTTAGAACAGGTGTGAACACGTACCACGGCACCAGTCTGGGGGCTGGGCTGAATAAGCCCTCCTACGTCTAGCTTAGGACTCAAGCCATTCAAAGGCTTAGGGGAGTAAAGCCAAAAAACACGAGAAGGTGAGGGATGAGCTCAACCTGTCAACTGCGACGCTAGCACTGATCACAATGTTGATAAATGCCTTGGTAGGAATCTGGGATTTGGAAGGAAAATACAAGGCAGACAGCATGGACTGTTGACGCTGACAGCGAGGCTGACAAGCACAGGCCTGGGCTCCCAGACGGGCGTCCCCAGCCACCCCCACACCTTGGAGTTCCCACAAATCTGGTGTCCAGAGCTCACTTTGCAGGACTGGAACCCAACCCGTTTGTCTTGTTTCAAGGTCTCCCTTTCTGAAACTGATGGGAAGTGAGGCCACGACTCCGAGTTTACCCCAGTAGTTCTGGGAGAGCCACGGAACAATCCCAAAGGCAGTCGTGGTTCTCGGCTCTCTGCCACAAGCCTCCCTGGCCAGGTTTCCTGGAGGCTGCATGAAAGAAGTAAATGAGACTCATACAAGGCTCAGGCTGCCGAAAATGTGGCTGGCTATATGTCTCTAAGGGTCCTGGCCATAACTTCTGGGGGTGGTTTCCCATTGTCCTGGACGCAGGTCAGGGCTGGGTAAAACACATTTGAACTTTATATTAACGTGTAATATGGGCTGGGTGTGACGGCTCACACCTGTCATCCCAGCACTCTGTGAGGCCGAAGCAGGTGGATCGCCTGAGCTCAGGAGTTCGATATCCGCCTGAGCAAGAGCCAGACCCCGTCTCTACCAAAAATAGAAAAACTAGCTGGGCATTGTGATGGACACTTTGTAGTCCCAGCTACTCAGGAGGCTGACACAAGAGGATCACCTGAGCCCAGGAGTTTGAGGTTGCTGTGAGCTATAACGCCAAGGCCCTCTAGCCAAGGACAACAGAGTGAGGCTCTGTCTCCAAAAAAAAGGAAAGTGTTATATGACCTAGAAAACTACACAAAGTATAAGTATATAGCTGAATATTTTTTCTCAAACCAAACACACCCATGAAGTGACTGTAGAAAGTAATGAAGCAATTGACTGCACCAGAAGTCCCATTAGGGCCCCTTTCCAATCAGCAATCTTCTCACTCAGCACCCTGACTTCTGTATTAGTTATCTATTGCTTTGAGCAGTGTATGTTTCCTATAGCTCACAGTTTCCATGGGTTAGGAGTTTGGGAGAAGCTTGGCTAGGTGGTTCTGACTTAGGTTCTTTCTTTTTTTAATTTTTCTGAGATAGAGTCTCACTACGTCACCCTCAGTAGAGTGCTGTAGCATCACAGCTCACAGCAACCACAAACTCTTGGGCTTAAGCAATTCTCCTGCCTCAGCCTCCCAAGTAGCTGGGAATACAGGCAGCCACCACAACACCCAGCTATTTTTTGTTGCAGTTGTCATTGTTGTTTAGCTGGCCTGGGCCGGGTTTGAACCCACCACCTTTGGTGTATGTGGCTGACACTGTAACCACTGTGCTACAGGTGCCAAGCCCTGACTTATGTTCTTATATATATTAAAGGTTGTAATTAAAATGTCAGCCAGGGTTACAGTCCTCTGAAGACTTGACCAAGGATGGAGAATCTGATTCCCGATGGCTCACTCCCAGGGCTGGTAAGTATAGCTTGTTTGTGGGAAGCTTGACTAAGTTCTTCCCAGGCAGGTCTCCACTGCAGGGCTGCTTGTGTTTCCTCACAAGGTGGCGGCCAGATTCCTCAGCGAACCAGGGAAAGTCCGCCTTGGCAATCCACGGCACCACTTCTATTGCAGATATTAGTCACTAAGTCCAGCCTATATTCAAGGGGAGATAATTAGTTTCCGCATTCCAAAGTGAGGAATGTCAAACATTCTGCAGAAATATTTTAAAACCACTACAATTTGTAACATTCCAGATGGATTTCACCTGTCTTCCCCTCCCCTGAATGCCAAGGCAATACAAAACGATTAGGTTACATGGATTAATTTTACACAGCTTGAAACAAAGTTGTAAGTGTTCCCACCACCCAGACAGTGTACACTATACCTGTTATATGATTCCAACCATCCTGGGTTTTTGTTGATACACCATAACATTGTACTTTTTTTCTTTTACAGAGGCCTCCTCTATTCTTTCCCTTTTATTTATTTATTTATTTATTTTTTATTAAATGTATACTATGGAATATTATGCAGCCTTAAAAAATGGAGACTTTACCTCTTTTATGCTTATATGCACCCCATTTTTTAATTTCTGTACAGGAAGTCATACAGCCTCTCAGACAGCGCTTCTGGCTCTTTTGAGTTTGGTCCCTGTCACTCCATGTTATGTCCGTGACATTCACCCAGGCTGTTGCATATAGTTGTATTATATTCATTTTCATTGCTTATGATAGCGCATGATGTAAAAATACCATAAAATACGTATTTACTCAGCTGTAGCTAGAGTTTGACTATCAGGAGTAATATGAAAAATTTAAGTTTCTGTTGGCTTACCGCATGCCCAAAGGCTATCTCATGGCTTCTGTCCCACATAAATTACTAAATGACAACAATTAAGTACATATTATAATAAATTATTATACGTTGGGCTCCTCCACAAGGATAGTCAGGAAGCGTGTGACTCCCCTAACAAGAGCTCCATTCCCATGTTGAGGCTTGGTGCTGGGATTCAAAGCTATTTCTTTACCTGGGCAACATTTTCTTTTTTTAATTTCCCCCCTTTTCTTCCAGAAAACACCAAGAGGTTAATTAGCTTTTAGCCATATCACGAGGATTAGGCCGTCCACCCCCTTGGCATGCAGTATCTTTTAAGAAGCCGAAGCAGACCCCAGGGCATCAGGGGCCTGCTCTTCACTGGACCTGTCCTGTTCTCTCAGAAAAGGCCTGGGGGAGAGAGAAGAAAACAAGTGTACTCAAGGGTGAACCCTCTGTGGGACTGGAGTCTCAGGACAGACAGATGTGAGGTTGCCTAGCAATGCAGCAGGGCCAAGGGGGAGCATCTCCAACAAGGCTGTGAGGTATAACCCCCCACCTCCAGCCCCCGAAGGGGCATCACTCAGTGCAGGGACTGGGAGGCTGGTGGTCCTGACTCCCAAGAAGCCCTGGGTGGAGGTGGAGAAGACATGGGGCGCCAGGAATAACTTTGGGTGCTTTTCTGTCTCCCAGAAAACTCCTCTCTGCTTTTCCTTTATATTCCTCTGGTCCTGCTGAGTGGAGGTAGATCAGACACCTCCCTGACCGTCCCTCTGCTGTGCGTGCAGCCCGGGTTCTCCCTGCTGGAGCCTAGAGTTCTGTGCCTGAAAGATTGCTCAGGGCCCTGGAGCCAGGAAGAAAAAATGTGAGAGTCAGTGCGTCTCCTGTACGACTTGGGAGCTGGTGACACAGGGCAGGAGTGGTAGAGAAGGGCCTCAGGCTTCCTCATCCCTCCCTTAAGATGCTGAGGGGTGACTTCTGGGCCGGGCCCTCACCCTGATCCCCACAGGGGCAGGCTGCAGTTGCCCTCAGACTAAACTGCTTGATAGTGTAGGATGCCACTTATCGGGTCTCCTTCCTCTTTTGCCTCCCCTCCTGACACCCCTGGCAATGTTTTTTCACTTTTCAAATAAACCCCTTTGGGTAGGTTGAGTCTTTGCCTGAGCCGAGCTTCTGGGGGACTCAGCCCACTCAGCAGGTCCTGAAGTTGCAGTTTTCAGTTCGTGTCGGGGTCATCTGCTCCGTGCCAGGCCCAGTGCTTACTGCTAGAAATCTCCTGGGAACACGTCCCAGGGGGTCCTTTAAGGAGCTTCCCTTCCTTTTAGGGACATAGACAAAAACCAAGCAAACACGGAGAAAACGAGAATGAACGCCCCCTACCCGGGGTTTCCAAATATGCCATCTCCTTGAATCCTCCTAACACCTGTTGGGGTATTTTCCCCCTAGTTTTCAGGGAGGGAACCAAGATTCAGGGGGCTGGGTGATGCCTCTCAGGAGTCAGTGCTAATGCCCCAGGATTTAGGCTTCAGTCTGTGTGACACCAGACCCGACAGCCCCGGCCCATGTGAGGCTGTGTGTGCACGGCCCCCCACCAGAGTCGCTCTTGAGACATTTCACTCTCTTTTGAGGCCCCTTCCTTTTCTCCCTCAGCGCCAAGCTGGCTCAGTGTTGTAATGTAACTCTAATTATGCCTTGTTCTTCCAGGAAGCCTTCTAGGGGGACGAATTTCTGAGATAGAAGCCACAGTCTTGGCTGCTTCTGGGGAACCTGGGTGGTGGAAGAAGGTGTCATCAGGAGTCAGGGGAGAGGCCTGGCTGGAAAGCACTGGTTTCTCCTCAGTGCTCCTGGCCGAGCAGCCTCCTGGGGATGGTAACAATGGTGATGATGGCCTGTGCTGGGCACTGCGGGTGGCCACACCCAGCACGCAGCATTTTCTATGCAATGTCTTAGGTAACCCCTACAACATGCTGCCCCCCAGCAGGCCTGTTTTAAGACATTGATTCTCTGTGGGAAGGGCACTGACATGGATGACGCCTTCATCCAGAATCCAGTCTTTCCAGCCATGCAGAGGGCTGTGTCTCGCCACAGCAGGAGAGGGGACAGCGCTGGACTCTGAGGCTTACTCCACAGCACTCTCCCGCCGTTCCTGGGAAAGTCCTCCACAAAGCTTCTTCCCTTTCTGTGCATCTGAGCCTGGCTTCTGTCGGCGTATGTGCTTTGCAAAACTGCTGTCAATCCCCCACTTCTCAAATCAGTTAATTATCTAGTTGACTGTCTATTTAGGCAGAGGAAAGCCTAAATAGTGTAGGATCCTGCCCACTTCTCTGCAAGTCAATTCAGTAAACATTCACGCAGCCCAGTAGGCTGCCCGACACGGAAGCCCTCCTCACGATGCAGGGCTGCAGCGGGTGGCTGGCTGGGTCTCGCTCTGGGCCACCAGAGAGGAAGGGACGTGTTTGCAGTCAGCTCTGTCCTTCCACAGTGTAGGGGTGAGGGGAGGAGCAGACAGGCACAGAGCTGTGTCCTGCAGGGGTGTCTTTCCCTCTGTGGCTGGGAGCACGGCGTGTGGCTGGAGGAACAGGGCGTGTGGCTGGAGCACGGTGTGTGTCTGGGAGCACAATGTGTGACAGCTCTTTGAGTCTGGATACCTCACATGGAAAGAGGATGTGCTGGGATAAGTCTTAGGAAGGGTTGAAGAAGGTGAAAAGGCTGGGAAAGCATGGGATCTGGGCAGCAGGAAGTAGTAGTTGTCTGCTTCAGGGCCAGTCCGCTGGCACAAGATGGGCGGCAAGTGTTGTCTTCCCCTGTGCCTGTCCAGACTCAGAGGGGAGGGGCGCAGAGGGGGAGAGTGAAAGCACTTACGATGCCCAGGCCTCGGCTGGGAGGGGCGGGCCCTGTGGCTGGCAGTGTCCCCAACATGGAACCACAGTGCCCCAATCCTGTACCTTCCCCAGAAGATGGAGGTACGGTGCCACACAGTTAAGCTACAGACACCTGCTCCGGGCGTGAGTGTCAAGGGTGGAGCTTCCTGCCTGAGACAGAATATGTGCTAAAGCCTGAACTTTTCTCTGACAAATATCAGACCAACTGGGAGATCCCAAGGGCTGGGTTCTTCCAAGGCCCAGGAATTCAAAAGTCTGCTCAGATGGTTGGACCTGGGAGAACTCCCAGTTAGAGTTTCTCTGGAGCATGGATGGGAGATTGGAGCTTAGTCGTGGAGATTAGAATATCCAAAATGGAAGAGCCTGGAGTGTCCTCCAAAAACGAAACACGGAATTACCATGGGCCTCACGATTCCGCTTCTAGGTTTATACAACACATTGTGGAAAGGAGAGACTCAAACCAATACTTCATTTATAGCTACCCACGTTCATGGCAGCGTTGATCACCAGAAAGAAAAGGTAGAAACAACCCCAAAGCCCATCACTGTATTAATGGAGCAGCAAAAAATGCAGGATTACATAAAAATGGGATTTATTTAGTCTTAAAAAGGGAGGAAATTCTGACACACGCTACAGCCCAGGTGAACCGTGAAGATGTTACGCTAAATAAAATAAGCCAATTACAAAAGGATGCATCCTGTGTCCCCACTTAGATGAGGGGCCCAGAGCAGGCAGATTCATGCAGACAGAGTAGAAAGGGTCTGTGGGGAGAAGGAACCCGGGAATTATTGTTTGATGGGTGTGAAGTTTATTTGGGATGAAGAAAATGTTGTAGTGTTGGAAGGTGGTGGAGGTTCCATAACAATGTGACTTTATTTAATGCAACTGAACCATATACTTTAAAAGGTTAAAATGGGGGATTTTATGTTATGTGTCTTTTACCACAACTTGAGGAATGGGCTGCACTGCCCTGTCATCAGATATTCTAACAGAAGGTGCCTGGCCTTGGACCTGGGTACCCCCATGGAGCTCAAGCGTCATCTAAGGCTTGTCCCTCCCAGGAGTGAAGGTGACAGACTGGAAAAGGTGCTTTGTGGGCAGACAAAATGGATTAGGGTTCCAGCTGTGTGTTCCAGTTAGCTGTGTGATTTGGGCAAGTTGTCTAAACTCTTCTAAGCCATCCCTTCCTTCCTTACCTGTAAAACTGATGTTCCAGTGACCGCCATGCAAGTTAGTCATGAGGCTGAATGAGACAGCACGCCCAGGAACAAAACCCACACGAAAACCAACAAAAAATATATCATGGGGCCAGCTGCAGTGCCTCACGCCTGTCATCCCAGCACCCTGGGAGGCCGAGGCAGGTGGATCCCTTGAGCACAGGAGTTTGAGACCAGCCTGAAGAAAAACCAGCCTTGGTTTTTCTCTCCAAAACCAAACAAACTAGACCATATGAGGGCAACAGATCTGCACCTCTCAGAGGCAGAAAAAGAACTACACGTGACCCTGGAATCAATGAAAGGGTGTGCAATCCACTGACAAGAGGAATACAAACCACAGCTATACTCAGATGCCAGTTTTGACCTGTACCGGGGGAAACGCCAGTGCTTTGCAGACAAATGCTGTTGGGGAAGGTCTGGTGAATTGCTACCCGTGCTGCTGCTGGCTCGGAGTAAAGTAATGCCATCTCCGTGGAGGGCAACTTGGCTGTGTTTGTAAATACAAAAAGAATTTCAGCATTTCCTGGCAACCTAACGTTCTCACTTTTGGGAAATTAGCCTACAGATATCCTTGCATGGATGCAAAATGACATTATACAAGGTTTCTTATAGTAGAACAATTTGTAATAGCAAAAACTTCAAACAATTTTGTATTCACTCCTAAGGGACTGATTACATAAGCTGAGTCACATCCGCATAAAAGGGGCAGCATGCAGGTGGGAAAGGAATGAACAAGCAGAGCTGATATTTCCAAGGGATAAAAGGTAACACACAAGCCTTGTGCGCCGTGAGCTACATTTTCTCCTAAGAGAGGAAAGGGGGGGAGGGTCAAACAAATATATCTTTTCTTGCTCTTTTTGTTTTTGCCTAAAGAAACACTGAGATAAACAAGAAAGTAATGAAAATAATTTCTTTTAGGTGAAGAGGCTAGGAAGAGACTGAAATATCTCCAGGTATACTTTTTTTTACATAATTTTGTTAGATCATGCCAACACATTACTTGTTTAAACTGCAATTTAAAAAGTAAGTCTTCATGAAAACACAAACTCAAAAAGTCTAAGAAACTTTACTGGTGGGTGGTGCCTGTGGCTCAAAGGAGTAGGGCAGAGATGGAGGGTTCAAACCCAGCCCTGGCCAAAACCTGAAGAAAAAAAAGAAAGAAAGAAAGAAAGAAACTTTATTGGAGACAGATTTTTTTTTTTTTTTTTTTTGCAGTTTTTGGCCTGGGCTGGGTTTGAACCCACCACTTCCAGTATATGGGGCCTGCACCCTACTCCTTGGAGCCACAGGCACCACCTCTTTTTTTTTTTTTTTTTATTTTCGAGACAGTCTCACTATGTCACCCCAGGTAGAGTAATGTGTTGCCCTGGTGATGTCACAGCTCACAGCAACCTCAAACTCTTTAGCTCAAGTGATTCTCTTGCCTCAGCCTCCCAAGTAGCTGGGACTACAGGTACCTGCCACAACACTGGCTATTTTTTGGTTGTAGTTATCATTGTCTTTTGACAGGGCCAGGCTGGGTTTGAAACCACCAACTCTGGTGTGTGTGGCTGGAGCCCTAGCCACTGAGCTGCAGGTGCCCAGCTTGGAAACAGAAATCTTAATGAACAAATTGACATAACATGCTTCTATAAGGAAAGGCTCAATACTCTGACAATATCAATTCTTTCTAAATTAATTAAGTAGCTTAATACATTTGTGATCAAGAACTCAAGGCACAGAATCTGTCAAAATTATTCTAATGTTCCCATGGAAAATAAAATACTCTAGAAGTGTCAAAAGAGTTTGGGGAAAAAAATAACCATGGGTTTATGTTATTTATCAAGATGTGCCTTTGAAATTTAGTAATTCGAGGTTTTTAAAAATATATTGATTATCTTTACTCTCCCATGTAATACTGGGGAAAGACGACCATGTCATTGGAAAAGAATGGCTAGTCTAGAAACAGATCCATGTGTGTGCGAAAATTTATAGAATTACAAAAATAAGTAATTATTTTTGCTACATTAATACAGCTAAATGCAAGTGGGTCAGAAATATGCATACTTAAAAACCAAATTTTAAAAATAGGAAAATAAAGTGTAGACTTTATTTAGAAAAATAAAGTGTAGTTTTATGAGCCTCAGTAAGGAAGACTTCTCAAGGCAGAAGAGAAAAGCCTAAAAATGATAAAAAGAATGATCAGATTTTACTAGAAGTCTAAAAATCACCACAAATAGAGTTACTTCAATTTACCAGCAGCAAACAGAAATTAAACATAAGAAATAATACTTGTGACAGTGTTAAAGTTTTACACCCTGTAAATAAATCTGGGTATGTGAGATATATAAACCATGTAAATGTTATCACTGATAATCATTATTTAATAATTATATAGTTAAATTGTTTTTACTAAGATTCAAATAAATGGGCACTCCTTAAGAATGAGGCATAGGGGCGGTGCCTGTGGCTCAGTGGGCAGGGCGCCGGTCCCATA
Organism: Loris lydekkerianus; assembly: GCA_963574355.1. NCBI lineage: Eukaryota > Metazoa > Chordata > Mammalia > Primates > Lorisidae > Loris > Loris lydekkerianus. Next base: position 36,946 of record CAUYPK010046576.1, read on the forward strand.
CACTGAGGGTGATGGGTTCGAACCCACCCCCCACCAAACTGCAACAAAAAAAATAGCCGGGCGTTGTGGTGGGCGCCAGTAGTCCCAGCTACTTGGGAGACTGAGGCAAGAGAATCGCCTAAGCCCAAGAGCTGGAGGTTGCTGTGAGCTGTGACACCATGGCACTCTACTAAGGGCAATAGAGTGAGACTCTGTCTCTTAAAAAAAAAAAAAATGAGGCATGGAAGGATTTATTCTCTTGGGTATTTGAAGATATTACAAAGCTGCAGGAATGAGGACTGTGGTATTGCTTCAAGGATGTACAGAAAGGTTAATGTAAGTGGGAAAATGCTAGCGAGAGAGAAAGACAGTGAGTTCCGGACACGTGATCCAGGCACACAGATATACGCAGTGTGGAGGTGATGCCTGCTGGGCCAACTGGATAATTATACAAAAAACAAAGTAACCTGACTCCCTACCTCACACCAGCCTGTTCAAACACAAATATCAATCCCAGGTAGATTGCTTATCTAAACAGAGGAGGAAAAACAATAAAAATGCTAAGGAAATCAATGGAGAATAATTGATAGCCTTTGGGTAGAAGAGACTTAAATGTGATATCACAAGCACTTCCATAAAAGAAGATTGATAGATCGAACCACATTAAAATGAAAAGCTTCCCTTCATCAAAAGACTTTATAAAACAGGCAAAGGAAAATCAAGAGTGGAGAATGCATTTGTAACACAAATAACTGATAAACAATTTCTACCCAGAATATAAAAATAATTCCTGAAAATTGTGCCAGTTATTAATTATTGCCCCTCGCCTCCAAATTCACCCTGCTTTTTCCCAGCTTTGTGACACGGGGGCTGGAGTCTGCAACGCAATATTTGAGTTGCCAGCTGGTTCTTTATCAGGTTCTGCAAACTGGGGCACTAAAAGGAGACAGCAAAGTGGAGGAGGGAGGAGGAATCTTTTCTCTCCTGCACATTGTTTTTTTAATTTCACATACGGTAGGATTAGGTTACGTTGTTTGTGTTGAGTCCTTCACCAAGAGGCATGCCACATCCTCCTATGATGTACTTGCTAGGTAGGAGGTTACCCAACCCCTTCCCTTCTTAAATTTAATTGTGATTTTCTCTTGGATGGACCTGTAGTCATTCATCTACTAGTTTCAGATTAGTATTGAGTACATGGGTGCTTGCTTTTTCATTCTTAAGAATGTTCTCCAACTCTATCCAGGTTAATACAAAAGACGTAATATCTCCATCTTTTTAATGGCTGAATAGTATTCTATGATGTACATACACCACAGTTTATTAATCCATCCAAGGATGGATGGGAATTTGGGTTATTTCTGCATTATTGGGACTGTGAATTGAGCTGTTATAAACATTTTCCATAAAGACATTTGCATTCGACTGTGTATAGCAGGTCCCTCCCAGACTTCACCACTGGGGCTGAGCATGGCAGCCTGAGGGCAGTGGGCTCCTGCACCATCTCTGTGGCAGGAGAAGGCTTTGGTGGTGCTGGCAGGCCCCAGCAAGCTTCATCGCAGAGGCACGTGGCAAGTTTCTGCAGCAGTTGTGTTATCTTGGATGACCTGAATCCCAGCCTTGAGAAGCCACTTTTCTAAGCTTACAAGCTTTTTACTTGTTGACTTTTCAAAACCTCAGGCCTGATGGTAGTAGCCTTCTGCAGTCAATGCCCAAATGTGCCTGAGAGTTCTCTTTTATCACTTTCAGTATAGAATACAACAACCCAATAGAAAAATGAAAGAGACTCAAACAGGTTGTTCATAACAGCAGATGTCCAAAGGGCGTCCAAAGGAACTGACTGAATTCCACATTTTTGATTGATATGCTGTTTTGCATAAGTGTTATTCTTTAATTAGAGGAAAGACCATAGTATAAGATGAAATGCTTACTATATTTATATTAGTACAGGTGTAGTATCCAAAATATATAAAGAGCTTCTGTAAAAAAATGATAAACGACCTCAGGGAAGAATGGGCAAAGGTTGAAATGAGCAAGTCACAGAATATATGGTATCGGCCAATACACAGAGGTTATGCTCCCCAATGTTCACTATGAGCCTGGGAAATGTGTTCAGAGGCCACACTCCCCAGTGTTCACTATAAGCCCAGTACACAGAGGCCACGCCCCCAAGTGTTCAGTATAAGCCCAGTACACAGAGGCCACGCCCTGCAGTGTTCAGTATAAGCCTAGTAACAGAGGCCACGCCCTCCAGTGTCCACTATAAGCCAAGTACACAGAGGCCACACCTCCCAGTGTTCACTATAAGCCCAGTACACAGAGGCCATGCCCCCCAGTGTTCACTATAAACCCAGTACACAGAGGCCACGTCCCCCAGTGTTCACTATAAGCCTAGTACACAGAGGCCACGTCCCCCAGCTTTCAGTATAAGCCCAGTACACAGAGGCCACGCCCACCAGTGCTCAGTATAAGCCCAGTACAGAGGCCACACCCCCCAGTGTTCAGTATAAGCCTAGTACACAGAGGCCACGCCCCCCAGTGTTCACTATAAGCCCAGTACACAGAGGCCACGCCCCCCAGTGTTCACTATAAGCCCAGTACACAGAGGCCACGCCCCCCAGCGTTTACTATAAGCCCAGTACACAGAGGCCACGCCCCCCAGCGTTCAGTATAAGCCTAGTACACAGAGGCCACGCCCTCCAGTGTTCACTATAAGCCAAATACACAGAGGCTACCCCCCCCCCAGTGTTCACTATAAGCCTGGGAAACAGGTTCTTTAAATGGCATTGACCACCCATTTGAATAGGAAGACAAGTCTGACAAAATATTGGAGAGGATGTAGAAATAGGGGCACCTTTACTATCAGTGACATATAAATTGGTAAAATTTTTGTTGGAGTGCAATGTAGCATTCTGCAAGGCCAAGGCAGGTGGAGCTCAGGATTTTGAGACCAACCTGAACAAGTGGGAGACTCTGTCTCTACTAAAAATAGAAAAACCAGCTGGGTGTTGTACCGGGCACCTGTAGTCCCAGCTACTCCGGAGGCTGAGGCAAGAAGATTGCTTGAGCCCAGAAGTTTGAGGTTGCTGTGAGCTGTGGTGCTACAGCACTCCATGGAGGGTAACAAAGTACTGTCTCAAAAAAAAAACATAAATAAAATAAAATAAAAAATAAATAAATAAATAAATAAATAAAAACTAGCCTTTGTCCCACCATTTTCACTTTCAGAAATTATAAAATAATATTTGGACACGTTTAAAAAGATGAAAGAATGTTCATCACAGCGGTTTTGGTAATATAAATAACTTTCAACCCGGGATCCTATACCCAGCTAAACTGAGTTTCCTTTCTGACAGAGAAGTTAAATACTTCAATGACATTCACATGTTGAAGAAATTTGCCATAACTAAACCAGCTCTCCAGGATATTCTCAGACCTATCCTCCATAAAGACCAGCGTAATCCTCCACCACTAAAGTAAACCCACCCAGAAAATTTTGATCAAATTCCAACTTCCACAGTCACAAAAGGATTAAAAATGTCCACCGGACTCTCGAAAGGCTTATCAATATTCTCAATTAATGTGAATGGTTTAAATTGTCCTCTAAAGAGGCA
>CAUYPK010046578.1:0-60747 GCA_963574355.1 Loris lydekkerianus
AGATTTCAAGAAAATGGCTGCACCTGATAATAGAAAATCTGAACAGAATTATAAAAAGTAAAGCAGTTTAATTAGTAATGAACTCTCCTAAAAAAAAAAAAAAAAAAAAAAAAAAATCTCAAGCCCAGTGGCTCAATTGTGACTTCTACCAAACATTTAAAGAAGATTAATACAAATTCCTTCACAAATCCTTGGAAAAAAAATAAGACGGGGTACTTCCCAAATGATTCTTTGAGTCCAGTATTACTCTTATACCAATTCCAGACAAAGATACCACAAGAATACTACAAACCATATCCTTTAAGATTATAGATGCAAAATCATCAATGAAATACCAGCATACTGAATCTAGCATATGTGAAAAAGGATTACACACCATCACCAAATATAATTTGTCCCAGAAATGCAACTTTGGTTTAGCATCTGAGAAGCAATTGGTTTAATATACCATATCAACAGGAAAGAAGGACAAAAAACACATGATCATTTTAATAGATACACCACACCATTTCACATTAAAACATGACAAAAGCTAGTGATGAAAAGCTTTATCAAATTAATAAAGGAACTCTATTACAAATTCATAGCTAACACTGGGCGCAGTGATTCATACCTGTAATCCCAGCACTGTGGGAGGCTGAGGCGGGAGGATTGCTTGAGCTCAGGAGTTTGAGGCTTGTCTGGGCGAGAGTGAGACCCTGACTCTTGAAAAAATTGAAAAACCCAGCTGGGCTCTGCAGAGAGCACCTGTAATCCCAGCGGCTTTGGAGACTGAGGCAGCAGGATGCCTACAAGCCTGAGTCTGAGTTTGCAGTGAGCTACAACGCCATTGCACTCTGCTCAGGGCATAGGGTAGAACTCTTGTCTTGGAAAAAAAAAAAAAAAGGAAAACAACAAAAAAAAAATTCATAACTAATATTGTACTAAATGGTAAGATCAGGGGCCAGGAACTAGACAAAGATGTCTGCTCTTCCACTTCAAAATTATAGTGAAAGGTTTAGACAGGAAAAATTAGGCAAGAAAAACAAAGTAAAAACAGATTAAAAGAAAGAAATGACTTCTTGGGACCCTGGCAGCATATCATGTGATTGCCTGCTAGTGGCTTGGACAGGCAGGCAGGACCTAGTGGCTCCTGGACACAAAAGAGATGCAGGGAGATCATGGACCCACCCCACACCATAGTGGCACTAGAGTGCTCTGTGCTGAGAGCCCTGCTTCTCAAAGATGCATTCCTGACTGGGCCTGTGGGACAGCCTCAGTCTGTGATCTTCTTGCCCACCAGGGCCTGGCAGGATCACCTACTGGAGGGTCAGACAGGCAGGCCAAACCCAGTGCTCTCTGGTGATGAGAGTGGGGTGGGAGACATAGAGGAGAGGTTGCAGCTTCAGGCTTGAGTGGTGAGTGAGCCCTCCAGCCACACACAACTGGAGGGTGTGGAGGGGCACAGAGGAGCTGGGTCTGTGAGCATGACCTCTTTACATGGAAGTGTAAGGAACCCCAAATACCCAAAACAATCTTGGTAAAGAACAAAGTCATAAGACATTTCCCAATTTTAAAACTTGTTACAAAGCTACAATACTCAAAACAGCATCTTACCGACATAAGGTTAGACATGAAGATTAATGGAATAGAATTGAGAGCTCAGAAAGAAATCCCTGTATCAGTGATTTTCAACAGGTGTGTGGTAGCATATTGGTGTCCTGTGACAGGATCTTAGGTGTGCTGTGAAAATTTTAAAGATCATTAATTAAATTATTTTTGAAAAAATTTCAAAGCACAGTAAGTATATATATATATATTTTTGTTTTGTTTTGTTTTGTTTACTCTTTGTTTTGATCAGCATAAGTGTGCCGTGGAAGTTTAACTATAGGTTCAAGTGTGCTGTGAGATAAAAAAAAAAAGTTGAAAAACACTGCCTTACATGACAGTCAATTGATTTTTGACAATAGTATCATGACAATTGAATACAGAAAGAATAGTTTTTTCAACAAATGGTACTGGCATAAATGGATATCCATATGCCAAAGGATGAATGAATTTGGAGTTCTAACTCATAGAACACACACACAAAATAACTCAAAATGCATCCCAAGTATAAATTTAACAGTTAAAACAATGCAAATATTGGAAGAAGACAGGAATAACACTTTGTGACCTTGGAATAAGCAATGCCTTCTTAGATATACCAAAGGCACAAACAATAAAAATATGGATAAGTTGAACTTCAACAAAATAAAAAATATTTGAGCTTCAAATATCACCATAAAGAAGGGGAAAAGACAAGAGATAAAGTATTAGCAAATCCTATACTGCTAAGAGACTTCAATCCAACACATATAAAGAACTCTTATAACTCAATATGATAAAAAAAAAACCATTGTGTGTGTATGTGCATAAATATATATGTACATACATGTATATTTATTTATACTACTTTTCTTTATCCAGTCATCCATTGATGGACAAGTTATTTCCATATCGTGGTTATTGTGAATAATTATACATTCTCTGTGTATATTGATAATATATTGTTAATAATAAAAATGAATTTTTTTTTCATTTTGTCATTTCCTGTGCTCCTTCTGGTGAGAGCATAGGAAAGATTTAATTACATGGGCTCTGTTTGCAACATACATACATTGGAATATAATTCAGCCTTCAAAAAGGACATGCTGGGTGCCTGTGGCTCAAAGGAGTAGGGCGCCAGCCCCATATGCCAGAGATGGTGGGTTCAAACCCAGCCCGGGCCAAAAACTGCAAAAAAAAAAAAAGAAGAAAAAAAGGACATGCTGCTATTTGCAACACTATGAATAAACTGGAGAACATTGTGCTGAGTGAAATAAGCCAGACACAAAAAGAAAATTATTTTATGTTCTCACTTACATGCGCATTTTAAAACAAACAAACAAAAAAAGTCAAATAAATAGAAACAGAGGCTAAAACAGCAGTTACCAGGGGTGGAGGGAGTAGGAAATGGGGAGAAGTAGGTCAAAGGCTACAAAAACTTATGTAGAGTGAGTAAGTCTAGAGATGTAACGTACAGCATGAGGATTATACATTGTACTCTATACTGAAAATTTGCTAAGAGAGTAGATTTTAGGTACTGTTACCTCAAAAAGGCAGAAGGTGACGTGTTGTAAGGTGATGGATACATTGATTTGGTTGCAGTAATCATTTCATTATGTGTGTATATACCAAAACATTATGTTGTACACCTTAAATATATACATATAATAAAATAAATTTAAAATAAAGACGCACAATAAAATAGAAAACCTAATTAAAAATGGAAAAAGGATTTAAACAGACATTTCTCCAGATAAGATAAACAAATGGACACTGAACACATGAAACCATGCTCAGCACCATCATTATTAGGGAAATGCAAATCAAACCACCATGAGATACTAATTCACAGCCACTAAAATAGCTATAATCAAAAAGACACAATAAAAAGTGTTGGAAAGGATGTGAAGAAATTGGAACCTTCATACATTGTTGATGGGATTGTGAAGTGGTGCAGCTGCTTTGGAAAACTGACTGGCAGTTCTTCAAAAAGTTAAACACAGAGTTCTATTTGACCTGGCAATATCACCCTTATTTATATACCCAAGATAAATGAAAACATATGCCAACACAAAAACCTGTACATGAATGTTTATAGCAACATTACTCATAATATTCAAAATGTGAAAACAACCCAAATGTCCATCAACTGATGAATGGATAAATAAAATGTGGTATATCATAAAATGGAATGAGCTTTAGCAAAAAAGGAAATGATGTACTAATACTTGCTACAATATGAATGCATTTTGAAAACACTATGCGAATGAGAGAGTCACAAAGACCACATATTATATGATTCAATTTCTATGAAATGTTCAGAATGAGCAAAATGTACAGAGCCAGAGGATGGAGAAACTAGGGGAAAATGGGAAGCGATTGATAATGGGTATGGGATTTCTTTTCAGGGTGGGGAAAATGTCGTAAGATTAGAATGCAGTGATAGTTGTATAAGTGAGTGAATATGTTAAAAAAAAAAAACATTGAATTGTGCAATTTAAGTAGATGGTTTTTCATCAAATATGAATTATGTAAGTATCTCAATTTGTTTAAAAATCAATAATGGCACGATGGCTCAGGCCTGTAATCCTAGTACTCTGGGAGGCTGAGGCAGGTGGATTGCCTGAGCTCAGGAGTTGGAGACCAGCCTGAGCATGAATGAGACCCTGTCTATAAAAATAGCTGGGCCTTGTAGCCAGCGCCTATAGTCCAGGCTATCTGGGAGACTGAGGCAAGACAATCACTTGAGCCCAAGGGTTTGAGGTTGCTGTGAGCTATGAAGCCATGGCACTCCACCAATGGTGACAAAGTGAGACTCTGTCTTAATGTTTTTAAAAAAGGAAAATCAATAATGTGCATACTGTAGTGCTCAGAGGTGAGGTTGCCTGATGTCTGAAACTTAGCTTGAAATTCATCAAAATGTGATGAATTAATAATTAGATAAATGGATCAATAATGGCACAGGTATGTAATGTAGCAAACAAAGCAAAATCTAGGTGGTGGTTATGTGGATATGACATTTCTATATGTTTGGAAAATTTCAAATATGTGTATAATATTGGAAAAATACTTTAAAAAAGTAATTCAAAGCAAATTGTTGTAGAATTCAGAACAGAGTGTTACCACTCATGGCAAAGACTCAGTATTATCTATGGAAAATTTTTCATTTCACTAGGATGCTAGTCAGCCTATTACTGTTTCCTGGAATACATGGTTTGTGAATTTAAGACTCAGTTGGGAATTGTGTCCTCATAAGACATTATTCATCTTTGCATTGGAGATTTATCACAGGTGAAGGGAAAATGCACCTATTGATGTATCTTTTTGCTGAGAAGGTTATTTGAAACACTGCTGCATTTGTTTTTTGGACAAAGTCGAATTTGGTAATTATGGAAGCTCTAGTAATTAAAAATGACATCTTTGAGGTGCTTTTCTTTCTCATTAACAAAGTTCAAAATCTTTTTTTTTTTCTTTTAAGAGACAGAGACTCACTTTATCTCCCTTGGTAGACTGCTGTGGCGTCACAGCTCACAGCAACCTCCAACTCCTAGGCTTAGGTGATTCTCTTGCCTCAGCATCCCAAGTAGCTGGGACTACAGATGCCTGCCACAATGGCCAGCTATTTTTTGTTGCAGTTTAGCTGGGGCTGGGTTTGAACTCGCCACCCTCGGTATATGGGGCTGGTGCCCTACCCACTGAGCTACAGGTCCCACTCAAATGTTCTTTTTTGATTGTTTGTTTTTGTTTTGAGACAGAGCCTCAAGCTGTTGCCCTGGGTAGAGTGCCATGGCATCACAGTTCACTGCAACCTCCAACTCCTGGGCTCAAGTGATTCTCCGGCCTCTGCCTCCCAAGTAGATGGGACTACCGGAGCCCGCCACAATGCCCGGCTATTTTTTTTTTTTTTTTTTTTTTTTGCAGTTACTGACCAAAGCTGGGTTTGAACCCGCCACCTCTGGCATATGGGGCTGGAGCCACAGGCTCCGCCCACCCGGCTATTTTTTGGCTGCAGCCGTCATTGTTGTTTTGGCGGGCCCAGGCTGGAGTTGAACCTGCCAGCTCAGATGTATGTAGCTGGTGCCCTAGCCACTTGAGCCACAGGCACCAAGCCAAAGTTCAAAATCTTTTAATGTAAGTTTCCTCTGTGAGTTCCACATTTCTGTCACACAGTGCTACACTTAACTCTACGAAGTGACATTTTTGGTCTTATATTACATTAGCTTTCTCTACTGTCTCTGGTTGTGTAAGTGCTTGCATATATACAAATTTCTTAAAGAAATTTTGAAGGAATATTTGCACTATCGCCTACTTATTTGTTACAGCCTAGATAGAGTGTTCCTTAGTAGATTGCTAAAGACATTGCTATAGATGTTTCCTAAGGTTTTGCCCCTACCAGTAAAATGATCCTCTGCTATTTAATATTCCTGATCCCAAGTAGCATTTCTTCCTACTACTCACTTACTCCTACGTTACTGGAAAATGCCCATAATGTTCCATTGTTTTTTTTCTCCAGAAGCTCAGTTAAATTTCTCATAGCTCAACCTGCCTCTAAACTTGGTCCCTACCCACTCTACTACATACCAGGCTAGTTTTATTTATTAGAACCTAGGGACTTGCATTTTTGTTTGTTTTCCTTGCATTTTGATGGCATAATTTTAAAATGACAGATTACATTAATTTATTTTGTGTATTAATTTTTGCATATAGTTTGTATTAAGGGTCTATGCTTGTATTTTTTTTCCCCCACAAAGATATCCAGTTGTCTAAGCACAATTGAAGATTCTTTTTTTTCATTGATTAGACTTGGCACCTTTTCTGAGAATCAATTGACATGTGATTATACGTCACTTTCTGTATAATATACTAGTGTTCCATTGATTATATGCCTATCTTTTAGCCCAATGTTATGATGCACCATGAGAGTAAGTCTTCAAATCAAGTAGTACAACATCCTTTAACTTTGTTCTTCAGTTTAAAAGTGCTTTGGGCTCTAGGGCTTTTTGATTCCCATGTATATTTGAGCATCAACTTGTCAATTTCTACCAAAAGATAAAAAACTGCAGGAATTTTGCTTGGGTATAACTGTTATGGTATCTGTTTTAGTTTTTCAAATCAGAATTATAGCATATTTCCTAATTTCTTTAAATATTCTTTCATTTCCTTGTCAGTGTTCTCTAGTTTCAATTATTGTGTTTTAGCATGTCTTTTGTTAAATTTATTCCTAAGTGTATGGTGATTGGAGGTGCTATTATAAACACAAATTTTAAATTTTTATTCATTTTTGTATATTAACCTTCTATTCTGTGGCATTGCTAAATTCACTTATTTTTTCTTGTAGTCATTTGTAAATTCCTCAGCATTCTTGTATCAAACAATTGTGTCATCTGCATGTGGAAATAGTGTTACTTTTTTAACAGCTTTATTACTTCCATTTATTTTACTTTTTTTATTGCTATAGCTAGGGCATCCAAAACAAAGTTTAACACAAGTAAGCGGTGAGAAGGGACACTGCTGTGATGTTTTTGATCTCAGGGGGAGCATTCACACTTTCCTCATTAACTTTGATATTAGCAGCAAGATTTTCATTTTTTACAGATGCCCTTTATCAAGTTGAGAAAGTTCTCTTCTATTCTTAGTTTGATATCTATTTTTTATCCTGAATGGATATTTGATTTTGCAAAATGATATTTTTCATCTCTTAAAATTACAAAGTTATTTTCTCTTTTGTTTTCATAAAATGCTTTCTAATTATATTAATTATTCAATATTAATGAAAACTTGAATGCAGGAGATAACCCCTATTTAGTCATGATGTATTATCATTTATATATTATGGAGTTAGATTTAGTAATATTTTGTGTCTAAATCAATAAGATTTTTTATTTTTTAGATTCCACATAGAAATGAGATGATGTAATAGTTTTCTTTCCATGTCTGGCTTATTTCACTTAGTTATAACATCCTTCCAGTCCATGCATGTTGTGGCAAATGGCAGGATCTCCTTATTTATGGCTGAATAATATACCATCATGTATGTATATATATAAATTCTATTAGAAATTTTTGTTAAATAAGTAGATTTTAGCTGCTTTTATTACATAAGCAACTATATAAGGTGATATGTTAATTTGTTTTGTTATAGTAACCATTTTACTATTTGTATTCCACAATACTGTGTTTTAAGCCCATTACACAAAATAAAATTTATTTAAATAAAAGATAATTAACTAAAATAAAATATTGTTTTTATATAATATAATTTCATGGTTTTAGTATCATGATATTAATAGTGGCTTCATAAAGTGAGGTGGAAAGTGTTCCTTCCTCTTATATTTTCTAAAAGATACTGTGGTTGATATCATTTTTTTCCTCAAATGTTCATTAGGATTCAACAACAACAACAACAACAACAACAGCAACAAACCCATCAGACCTTGAAGTTTTCTTTTAGGGAAGGTTGCTAACTTTGCATTCAACTAAAAAAAAAGCACTATTTATGTTATCTCTGTAAATATCACTTCTGGAGTGAGGGTTGATAGCTTGTATCTTTCAAGGGATTTATCCATTTCATTTAAGTTTTAGAATTGTTTGCATGCAGTTGTTAATGATCTTTTCTTATTATTTATTTATTTATGTATTGAGACAGAATCTCACTTTGTCACCCTCAGTAGAGTGCCACGGCCTCATAGCTAACAGCAACCTAAAACTCTTGGTTGGGTTCACCCGATCCCCTCACCTCAGCCTCCCAAGTCACTGGGACTAAGGCCCCTGCCACAATACCCTATTTTTAAAGGAGGGGTCTTACTCTTGCTCAGGTTGGTCTGAACACCTGAGTTCAGACAATACACTGGCCTTGGCCTCCCGGAGTAGTAGTATTAGAGGCGTGAGCCACCACACCAGGCTCTTATTATCCTTTTAATGTCTGCAGGATAGGTAGTGATATTCATTTTTTAATTTATGATACTTGGATTTGCTTTCTATCATTTTTTATTCTTGATCTAGGGGTTGTAAATTTTGTTGATCTTTTCCAAGAACCAGATTTTGGCCTTGTTATCTCCTTTATTTAATCTGTTTTACATACCTTTGATTTTTGCTCTTACCTTTTCTATTCTTATCACTCTAACGTTGGGATGATTTTTTTCTTCTTCTTCTACTTTCTTGAGATAAATGCTTAGCTCAAGAAATTTAGATCTTACTTCTTTACTAAAAATGTGTGTTAAGGCAGAACATGGTAGCTTATACCTGTAATCCTAACATTCTGGGAGGCTGAGGAGGGTGAATTGCTTGAGCTCAGGGGTTCAAGACTAGCCTAAGTAAGAGTGAGACCCCTGTCTTTACTAAAAACATAAAAATTAGCTGGGTGTAGTGGTGGCATCTCCTACTACTTGGGAGGAGCTACTTGGGAGGCTGAGGCAAGAGGATTGCTTGAACCCAAGAGTTTGGGGTTGCTGTGAGCTAAGATGATGCTACGGCCCTCTACCCAGGGAGACAGAGTGAGACTATGTCTCAAAAAAATAAATTTAAAAAAATGTGTGTTAAGGTATAATATTTCCTCTAAGCAGTTTTTTATTTCTTTTTTAGTGTTTTGTTTTACCTAGGTGTCTTATTATTATTGATTCTAATTTAATTCTATTGTGATCATAGTATATACTCTACCATGATTTTACTTTATTTAACTTTTGAGACTCTTTTTATGGCCCAGCATCCTGTAATAGTCTGGTATAGTGTTCTATAAATATAAATCAGGTCTCTGTCATTTATAGTACCATTGCAAATGTTCATGATTTGAGTATTTTTTGGCTGACTATCATATGATCTTCTTTGAAAAAAGATGTTAAAATCTCCTATGGATGTGTCAGTAACTTTTTTCCTCCTTAATGTTCTCAATTTTTACTTTTTTTGAGGCTATATAATTAGGGATATACATTAATATTTATAACCACTACCTCTTCCTCATAAATTGATACTTTATGAACCATTCTTCTGTATTTCTGTTAGAAATATTTGCCTCAATGTCTATTTTATGTAAAATTAATATAGTTCTACCCATTTTATGTTTACTCTTGTGGTATATATTTTCCCATTTATATGATCTGTTTTCTTTTGTATTTAAAGTGAGTTTGTAATGGACAACGTATAGCTGGGTATTTATTTATTTATTCATTCATTTATTTATTCATTTGGACACAGAGTCTCATTTTCTTGCCCTTGGTAGAGTGCTGTTGTGTCATAGCTCACAGCAATCTCCAACTCTTGGGCTCAAACTATCCTCTTGCCTCAGTTTTTCTTTTTTTACTAGAGATGGGGTCTCACTCTTGCTCAGGCTGGTTATGTGAACTCAAGCAATCCACCCACCTCGGCCTCCCAGAATGCTAGGATTACAGGGGTGAACCACTGAGCCTGCTGGGTCTTACTTTTTATGCAATCTAATAATATATGTGTTTATTTGGAGCATTTACTCCAATCAACGTATTTCTAGCATTTGAATCACCTAATGGTTGACAACTTGGCACCACTGTGCTTCGGGTGTCAAGCTGGTTTGCCTTGTTTTGTCTTTACCATTGAAGTTGAGTCTCAATTCCTGGCTTTTTATATGTTAGATAAGATTGAATTGTATCATGGCCATTGTGAATGTCATGTTATTTTTCTTCCAGTAGATAGTTAAAATAGACTTAAACTGTAAAGTATTCTAAATGAAGAAAGTATTGGCTTAAATATCAGTCCTGCTCTGTGAGCCTTAGCTGGAAGCTATTTCCAGTTTATCTTACACGTATATGTTTCACAGGTTTAGCTGAGTTTAAACACAAAATTTAGAGCTTCCCTTCTTTCTTTCTTTCTTTATTTTGAGACAGAGTCTCACTATAACACCCTAGGTAGAGTGTTGTGGCATCACAGCTCACAGCAACCTCCAACTCTTGGGCTTAAGTGATTCTCTTGCCTCAGCCTCCCAAGTAGCTGGGACTACAGACACCCGCCACAATGCCTGGATATTTTTTGTTGTTGCAGTTGTCATTATTGCTTAGCTGGCCCATTCTGGGTTCAAACCCGGCAGCCTTGGTGCATGTGGCGGACGCTATAACCACTGTGCTTCAGGTGCCAAGCAGGTTTACCTTGTTTAGTTATCTTCTTTCCCAGGGTTCTTTGCTCAGTCTTCTCCCAGAAACCCTTCTGGTTACTAACATAGCTGCTTCCTTGCAGCTATGACTGAAGCTATCCTCACATAAACAGTTAAAAAACAGAAAATTCACTCTGAGCTGTCCTTTGGTCAAAGTTTTAAGTCCCTTCTACAAATATGTTTAGATTTGTACAGTCTCCAGAGCCCTGAGTATTTTGGTTTATTTTAGTCTAACATTTATAGCTGGTATTTGGGGGAAGATCAATATTTAAGGCTCTCACTCTACTGTAATGGATATAGGAAGCTCGAGTAGAAGCTTTAAAATAGGTAATTATTAATATTTGTTTCTACAGAGATAGACTGCATTCATCTGGGATTGAGCTTCAGAAAAGAGGACCCATGAGGATTAATTAACAGTGAGATGACTATGATATAAGTAGATATGCTGAGGCAGTTTCATAGGTGTATGGAATTTATGGAGAGAGTTGAGTTACAAGTAGCATTTTGGGAATCACCATTGTATAGAATATATATTATTTAAATCAGTGACTCAATAAAATCATGAAGGGAATAATTGCAGATAATAGAGTTCTAAGGTCTGAGGACTGAAACTTGGGATACTATAGAGTTCAGGAGCCATGAAAAAAAGAGGAACCAGGAAAGAAGACTTGAGAATAAAATAACTGGCTTGCAAGGCATGAGGAGAATCAAATATTTCAAAAAAAATGAAGTAAAATAATGCCACAAGTTGCTAATGAATGAAATAATATGAAAATTGAAAATTTGCCAGTGAAATTGGAATTATATACATTATTGATGACCTTGAAAGAGCAGTGTGTATGAAATAGTTGAAAGAAACAGTTTAAGGGATTCAAGAAAAAAAATGGGCAAAGAGAGGTGGAAACAACTAGGATATGTATACAAACTTTTTGAGAATATTTACTAGAGAGGGGAGCAGAGAAATGGGATGGTAATGGAGGGAGGAAAGTGGAGTCAAGAAAGGTATTCATTTTATAAGGAACATTATACAGTTTGTTTTCTGACAAAAATAATCTAACCAAGAGGGATAAAATTGAAGATGTAGGATAGCAATTGGCGAACATTTTGTCTACGGGGCCAGTTATTAAATATTTCAGACTTTGGGGGCCATATGATCTCTGTCACAACTACTAAGCTCTGCCATTGTAGTACAAAGCAGCCATGAGTAATATGTAAATGAATAGCCATTGCTGTATTCCAGTGAACTTCCTTTACTAACAAAAGACAGGATTTGGGTTGTGGGCCTTACTTTACTGACCCCTGATAATAGGAGAAATAGAGTAATGTCAGCAACAAAGTTCTTGACTAAGCGAGCCTTGATAGGATCCAGAATAAAAGTACAGAGATTATTATTTGATCGGAAAAAGAAAATTCTTCCATTTTAATATAATTTAATGTAAAATATGGGCTTTGATACAGGTATAATGGTGGTTGTATAAATATGTAAAACTCCTTTTGATTATTTCTGTTTTCCCATGTTAGGAAATGTTAAATCACCCACCTGAATGTAATTATCCATCCATCTCTGGTGACTAGCTCCAGCTTTGTCTGCTCCTATCTTTGTCCCTGCTAACAGTAACAGAATAATTTTATACTAGGGGAAAGAGAGGAAAATGGAAAACAATGTCCTTCAGTGGGTTCTCACATAACCCCAATTCTGCTTCTTATTTATTAAATATTTAAATATCTTGATTTCAGTGAAGAAATCAAGCTGTTGGAATTATTTTGAACCCTTACTTGTACTAAACCAGTTTGTAAATGTATGCTCACCCATTGGGTTTCTTTCTTCACTTGAAACTCTTCTAAAAGTGCACCTAATACATCTTGTTCCTAAGTTTTTACATCGTAATAAAAAGGCAAAGAAACCCGTTTCCTTTCCCAGCCATTTTGTTTACTTCAAAAACTTTTCTCTAAATGTGCTTAGCTTAGTAAAGAAATGTTTATTCCTGTTTCATAAAATGACTATATTTTAACATCACTAAGATTTAGGAAAGCATTCTATTTTGGCAAAGGAGTACTTTCTTTGGCAGCAACATCGCATTATAGAAGGTGCTGTAAACTATAGAGATTGCAAAAGTAATAGCAATGAGAATGCAGATATTTGAGAAAATCATGTTTTCTGAGAGATTGAATATATTGACAAGTGCTTTCTAGCCTTCCCATCTTCCCTGTTCCTCCAAATTCTGAAGTAATTACAGTTGTCAATGACCTGGACCCTATTTGGTTTGAGGCCATGTTACCTCAGTCGTATAGGTAGGAAGCCTGCAGCCACCTTATAAAACATCTTTAAAGTAGAAACAACATAGATAGATTAAAAAAAAAAAAATACATAGCGAGGTATTTCAGGGATCAGACAGAATGTTCTGAAAATAGCTCCTTACCTGTATATTGGGGACATAAAATGCCTTTACCGTGGTACGAATAATTTTTCCTTCCACAAAGTATGATGCTCTATAATTCCCAGGGAAAATAACATTTGAGAGAAAGTGAGAGTCAAAAGTAACCAAGAGTAGATCTAGCTATATCAGGGGTAGAACTGGAAAAAAGTAATAAACCATCAAGGCACTTTAACTTAATGGTTAAGAACACAGATTCAGCACTCAGACTCACAAGCTTGGAAGTTACTTAATGTCTCAGGATTTCTGTTTTCTCATCTGTAAAATTGAAATATCAGTGATATCCACTTCTTGGGGTTATTACAAGGAGTGGTATTTTAGCATTTGTCAAAAAACTTGTAACATTGCCTAGCACAAAAAGTGTCAGTTAAATAAAAAGAAATAAATAATGCATGAGGGGAAATTATTGATGCAAAAGAAAGTGGCATAGGAAAAGGGTTTAGGGCATCACTGCATCAGGCTATGTCATAATAAAACTAAAAGTAGGGAAGTACAATCATATTTATGCTTTCAGGTCATTTCTGTCTCAACTACTGTATAAGTACATCCAAATTTGCAATGCCTAATGCCAGATTAATAATATCATTTTCTTAAGAATGGATAAAAATAAATATTTTTGCTTTCTTATCTCAGAGCTTTCAGTATTATTATTATTATCAAATATTTTTGAACCACACATTGCATAACCTTAAACTTTATCATATTCCCTCTCCATTGGTATCAGGTAAACTGAAATGCCAATGACTCAGTTACTTTATTTATTTATTTATTTATTTATTTATTTATTTATTTTTTGCAGTTTTTGGCCTAGGCTGGGTTTGAACCCACCACCACCAGTATATGGGGCTGGCGCCCTATTCCTTTGAGCCATAGGGGTCGCCCCTACTTTATTATTTTTATTAAGAAATCTAATTAGACTTGCACTGAAACCATTTCTTTTGATCCTGAATGTTGCACTATTGCAGAGGTCCATTAACTCTTTCAGGATGTTGTGGAATCAGTGGGGAAATCGCTAATTGCTACTGGCACAGGTGAGTGCCATGGGCACCAAATTATGCACGGCAGCAGCAATTTCCTAAAAGACCTGTGATTTCTTAGTGGTTAAAAAGCTTGAAAGTGTCTCCAAGGCCTAAGTCATTAACAGAGAATGATTTTGACACGGGGAGAATCTAACTAAATTGTAAAACTGTGAGGGAGTTACAAATAATAATAGTGTACCTAATAAAAGTGCTTGAGTATTAGTGTCAGATGGCAAACATTTTCCCATGAACTATGGTATGTCATGAAAGATACAAAGCAACTGGAAGGCAGAAAGAGAAATCTTGTCATCAAATGGGATGAGAATGAGAAATAGGGCCAGATGTAGTAGCTCACGCCTGTAATCCTAGCACTCTGGGAGGCCAAGACAGATGGATTGGCTGAGCTCAGGGCTTCGAGACCAGCCTGAGTAAGAGCGAGACCCTGTCTCTAAAAATAGCTGGGAGTTGGTGTGGTTGCCTATAGTTCCAGCTACTCAAAAGGCTGAGGCAGAAGGATTCCTTGAGCTCAAGAGTTTGAGGCTGCTGTGAGCTGTGATGTCACAGCGCTCTACTGAGGATGACAAAGTGAGCCTCTTTCTCAAAAAAATAAATAAATAAAAAATAAAAAAAATCAGAAATAAATCAAATAACCTTTTCCTTATGTGTTTGTATTTTTCTCATATTTATAAAATCTTTACCTTTTTAAGAGTTAAAAATACTGCAGTCTTTACATCACTGCCTTTCCAAGCCTTATCAGCAGCTCCTTGGGGAAATGTACCATTCAATTGTAAAGAGAGGAAACTGAGACTAGATGTATTTCTGAGGCTGTGAAATTTGTGATGTCAAACTAATTTATTATTGTTATTATTTATTTCAGATTGTATTTATTCTTAAAATTTTTTTGAGACAGAGTCTCACTTTGTCACCACTGGTAGTGTGCTATGGCATCATAGCTCACAGCAACCTCAAACTCCTGGGCTTAAGCGATTCCCTTGCGTCAGCCTCCCCAATAGGTGGGACTACAGGCACCCACCACAACACCTGGCTATTTTTAGAGACAAAGTCTCACTATGGCTCAGGCTGGTATAGAACTTGTGAGCTCAGGAAATCGACCTGCCTTGGCCTCCCAGAGTCCTAGGATTATAGACATGAGCCACTATGCTCAGCCCCCTAAAAGAATTTAAACAAAAATTTAAAATATAAAAGTATTTACTTCCTTAAAACAACTATTTAAAAATATCTGTATTCACCTTTTAATCACTAGTGAAATGTGTAGTTTTTGAATAGTTACAAGCACAGTGTACAAACCATGTATGGTTCTTATTTTATTTTATTTTATTTTATTTTATTATTTTATTTTATTTTATTTTATTTTATTTATTATTTTATTTTATATTTTATTTCTTCAAGACTGAGTCTCACTATGTTGCCCTCGGTAGAGTGCTGTGGCATCACAGCTCACAGCAACCTCAAACTCTTGAGCTTAAAATGATCCTCTTGCCTCAGCCGCCTGAGTAGCTTGGACTACAGGCACCCACCACAACACCCGGCTATTTTTTGGTTGCAGTTGTCATTGTTTAGCAGGCCCAGGCCAGGCTGGAACCTGCCAGCTTCGGTATATGTGGCCAGTGCCCTACTCACTGAGCTACCAGGGCCGAGCCTCTGATTGCATTTTAAATTATGTCATTTTCATGAGTGCATAATATTTTATGCAATTGATATGTCATAACTTAGTCATTTCCTTAATATATTCTATTTTTACTCTCATAAATGATGTTAAAATTAACATCCTTGATATGGTTTGGATATTTGTGCCTTCCAAATCTCATGTTGAAATTTGATCCCTGGTGGAGGTAGGGCCTGGTGTGAGGTGTTTGGATCATGGAGTGGATCTCTCATCAATGGCTTGGTGCCCCTCCTGTGATAATGAGTTTTCACTTTATTAGTTTATGAGAAAGCTAGTTGTTTAAAAAGTTCTCCTCCAGCTCTTACTACGTGACACACCTGCTCTGCCTTCACCTTCTGCCTTGTTTTAAGAGCTCCCTGAAGCCCTCAGCAGAAGCAGATGCTGGTGCAATGCTTCTTGTATGGTCTGTAGAACTATGTATGAGGCAAGTAAACCTCTTTTCTTTATAATATAATTACCCAGCTTCAGGTATTTCCTTTATAGTAATACAAAATGGACTAAGACAATCCTTCTCCCCCACTAGTTATTGAAAAATAATTTATATACAATAAAACCAATACATAGTAAGTGTATAGTTTAGTGAGTTTTAGTGATTATATATGTTTGTGTATCCTACTCTACAAACAAGACATAGATTTTTTTTTTTTTAATTTCAGATATAAGGGTACAGTGATTAGGTTACATTGTTTGTGTTTGATAGATAAAGTCTAAGTTGTAGTTGAGCCCTTTACCCAGGAGGTGTGCCATATACCACTATATTGTGCCCATTAGGTGAGAGCTTACAAAACCTTCTCCCTACTCCCCTCTCCTTACCCACCTAAAATTTAATTATGTTTTTCTCTCCTGTGAGCCTGTAGTTGTTCATCTATAATCTTTTGATTTTTTAAATCAACTCAAAATGTTCCCTAGTGACTCCTTGTGTTAGATTTCTTCCTCTTATCCTCCACCTCAGGCGACCACTGATCAGCTTTCTTTCACTATAATTTTGCTTCTTCTAGAATTTCATATAAATAGGATCATATACTGTGCATTCTTCCCTGTTTTACTTTCTAACCTAGCATCATGTTTATGGAAATTCATCTATGTTACTGCATATACCAATATTTTGGTTTTTTTTTTCAATTACTGGATAGTGTACTATAGTATGGATATACTACAATTCATTTATTTATTTTTATGTATTTTTTATTATTAAGTCTTTTGTACATAGATCGTAAATACATTGATTTTCAATGTATTGCAAATACTGATTTTCAGTGTATTGATTCTTTGTACAAATTGGAGTGCTTATATCATACTAATCAACATAGCTTTAACCTCATTTATTTAATCACCACTTTGTAGGACACATTTTTCCCCAGTTTGGGACTAATATAAATAATGCTACTTTGAAAATTTGTGTGTAAGTCTGTTATGGTTCTTCTCCTTTTGGAATACCTTAACACCAATGTCAAAAACCACTTGGCCGTATATATGTGGGTCTATTTCTGAAATCTTGATTTTGTTTCATTGATCTATATCTCTCTGTTACACCAATACCTCCCTGTACTATTTTTGTTTTAGCGTTAAAGTGAGTCTTGAATCAGGTAGTGCAAGTTTCCCAAAGTTATTCTTCTTTTTCAAAGCCATTTTAGCTATTGTAGATTCTTTTTATTTTCATATAGTTGTTATAATCAGCCTATTGATTTGATTGAAATCTCATTGAATCTATAAACCAAATTGGGAAGAACTGACATCTTAACAACATTAAATCTTCTAATTCATGAATACTATATGTATTTGTGTGTTCCTTAATGTAATCTCAGCAATATTTTGTAATTTTTCAGTGTGCAGACCTTGTATATGGTCTATTAATTGTACTTACATTTTATATTTTTGCATTATTAAAATTTGAGTTTAAAAATTTGTCTCATAATATTCACTTCCATTTTATGAAAATACAAATAATTTTGTGTATTACTATTATAAATTGCAACCTTGAAAAATGTTACTATTAATTGTTGTTAACATTTTGTAGAACTTTAAGAATTTTCCACATACATAATCAGATCATCTGCAAACAAAGATGATTTCACTTTTTTGAATCAAATTATATGCCTTTTATTTATTCATCCATAAATGAATAGTTTGATTTTATCATTTTTCATTATCTGGAACTTCTAGTCCAATGTTGAATATGAGGGCAGTAAGTACGTATTTTAAAGGTAGATAATACTGTTGAAAAAATTAGTGTGTGAAGAGAGGAAAAAGAGTGAGAAGTTAAAAGCTAATTAATTTCACTGTTGTTCATAGTTATGTACCAATATATACTGTCTAAAGAAAGTAAAAACTAAGGATATTATAGAAATGGATAAGTTTTGTAGTAACCAACAAAACAAATATTTTTTTCAAAGTCCTAAATATTGACGGAACTATAAAACACTAACTCACCTATTTTTCTTTGATAGGTGATATAACTCACCTATTTTTTTTTTTTTTTTTGAAGTTTAGCATTAAAGCAAAAAGCAAACCTAACTCTACTGTATGGAATATTTAAAGGGTGTCCATGAAGTTCATGTGCGATTTTAAATGGCACACTATTTTAAATTGCACACAAACTTTATGGACACCTTGTGTGTATGTGTGTGTGTGTGTGTGTGTGTGTGTGTGTGTGTATGTATAATATATAAATGATTGAAAATGAATTGATGGACAAGAGAAATTAATTAGAAAAAAATCTGTAAAATTAAAAAAAAAATAAGGCTGCTTAAAATAATAAAGTAAACTGCTATCTCCCTTAGAAAAGAAAGAACAAGAATTAAAACAAAATAAGAAAAAACTAGAGTAAATCAGTCACTAAGGGAATTTAAAAAAATCACACACAAACTATTTTATGCAGTCCTATGCAAAATTCTAAATAAAATAGATAATTCTCTAGAAAAATAACATCTACAAGAAACATCACCAGAAGAGAAAGTTGAAACTGATAATTTCCCCAGATAATTGGAGAAATTTGTAAATAAAATAATGTCCTCCTCTCTGTGAATAACACCAAGCTCAAATGATTTCTCATGAAATCCTACCAAATCCACAGAGAACAGATAATTCTGATGGTAATTCACCTATTCATGAGTACATAAAAAGCAGGAATATATTAAAATTATTCTCAAGTATGAAAGATATTATATCCATAACCTGAGAAAAAGCACAAAAAAAGGAAAACCACAGAAAATTCTTATTTATCTCCCACTGATGCATCTCATTGATGCAATTTAATGCAAATTCATATAACTGATCTCCAAAGATGTTGAAAAGACAATTTTACCTGATTCAAAACTATTCCTTTTTAAAACAAAATAAACAAAATAAACCCCCCTGATAAAATAGGATTCAACAGACATTTCATTTAAATGACTGATATATAGATGCTTCTTGACTTACCATGGGGTTATGTCCTGATAAACCCATCATAAATGGAAAATATTAGAAGTGAAAAATGTGTTTTATACACCTAATCTATGGAACATTATATCAGTATTATAACATAACTCATATTAAACATTCTCAGAACACTTCCATTAGCCTAGAATTGGGCAAAATTTTCTAACACAAAGCTTATTTTATAATAAAAATACCATTTATAATCAAAATATGGTCTCTACCTTGTGTATTGCTTTCACAACATCATAAAGTTAAAAACTCCTAAGTTCAATCATTCTAAGTCAAGGGTTGTCTGTGTGTTTAATAATGTTGAGCAAACATTTTATTTGATTATGATGCATTGCTAGTGTTCCAGTTAAATCAAGAACACAAAATGCTCCCTACCACAACTGCTATTTAACATTGTTTAAGATGCATTTGCCAGTGAGATTAACATGAGAAAGAAATAACAATGCTGAATGTGAAGGCAAAAATATTTCATATAGCAGGCAATAAGAAAGCGTACCTGTAATCCCAGGACAATGTTCTGAAAAGCAATAGAAACGATTATTTGGATATAAAATTAGTCTTGAGAAATTAATAGACATCTACAAAAATCCATTGAAAGTAAAACTTAAAAAGACTTCATTCATTTACAATAGATAGAAATCAACCTAAAATTAAACTATAGGTTTTCTGAAAGATGTAAATAGAACAGAATAAATGGAAAAATATATCAGATTTTAGGTAGGAAGATTCAACAATAGAAAGATGTTGATTCTCCCTAAAGTTAATTTATAAGTTAAAAAAAATATAAATGATAAATTAATGTAATATCAAACACTCACTGGTTTTGTGTTTTTGTTCTATTTTCTAAAATTGAGCAATTATGGTTAAAAGTTCATATGGGAAATGAAGTAGATGAAAACAGATAGAAAAACATTGTAAAAGAAAACCAATGAAGGAATATTAGTCCTACATGAAATTAAAATATAGCATAACATGTTCATTTTTTTTTTTTTTTTGAGACAGAGTTTTACTTTGCCACCCTCAGTAGAGTGCTGTGGCATCATAGCTCACAGCAACCTCAAACTCTTGGGCTCAAGCAATCCTCTTGCCTCAGCCTCCCAAGTAGCTGGGACTACAGGTGCCCACCACAATGCCCAGCTATTTTTAGAGATGAAGTCTTGCTCTTTCTCAGGCCAGTCGTGAACTCCTAAGCTCAGACAATAAACCCACCTCAGAGTACTATCACCATGCCCAGCCTAAAATGTTTATACTTAAAACCATGTTTTAATTCAATATAAATAGAGAAAGCAATGAACTACCACTCAAAGTTCAGAAACAGGATAAAAAAAAGTATAGAAGTATAATAAAAGTGGCATCTCCAGGTCAGTGAGTAAAAGTAAATTTTTAAAATAAATCTTGTTTGGATAACTAAAAGCCATTTCAAGGAAAACAGTAAGTTTTGGATCTATCTCTCAAGGTATATACCAGGTTAAACACCAATTGGATTAAAGATTTAAATAATAGTGATGATAAAAGACTCAACTGTAACATGTTTGTAACACAGACACAAGACTAACCTCCTTAATATATAAAAATCCCTTAAAAATAAAAAAAAATTAGATCAGCAATACAATAGAAAACGAGCAAAAAATATGAATTGATAATTCTTAGAAAAATAAATATGAGTGATACTTAAAAAATAGAAAACAATTTTTTACTTATAATTAAAAAAAATGAAAACACTCTCTACAGAGAAGCCTTTCCTTACCTATCATTTTCCAAATTTTTAAGAAAATATTATTGGTGAGGCTGTGGGAAAACAGAATTCTCATATATTACTGGTTAGAATAGAAAATGGCACAACTCCTATGCAGAGAAATCTGACATCATTTCTCAAAATACAAGTACAATTGTACTTGTACTCTTTGACTCCAGATTCCCTCTTCTGGGTATTTACCTTACAAAAATGAATGTACATTCTAAATGATATATAAACAGGATTACTCCTTGAGGCATTGTTATAACAAACAATTGAAAACAAACCATGTGTATATCAATAGGAAATTGATTGAATAACATAGGCTACATGTACATAATGGAATATTATGCATCTGTAACAAGAATAAGGATAGCCTTTATGTACCGGGATGCAGAGACCTCCAATAATGTTTTAAAGTTAAAAAAGAAGAAATATTGCCTAGTTTTATGTGCTGCCATTTTTTTTTAATTTATTTATTTTTATTGTTAAATCATAGCTGTGTACATTAGTGCAATCCAGGGGTACAATGTGCAGGTTTCATATACAATCTGAAAAATTTTTTAAGAAATAAAGCTTGTTAATATGTTTTCATATTTACATGTATTTGCATAAAATATTGGGAGGAGAAGAAAAATATCTAATAAAAATATTTATCAGTATACAGTATAGTAGAATGGCTTGGGAGGGATGGGATGGTAACAAGACTCCCAAGCATGCATTTTATATGATTTTGGATCATATAAATATATTACCAATTCAGAATTTTCTTAAATGATAAAAAAATAGTTAACAGGAATATGTCCCTGCTCTCCACTTTTGAAGGATCATTTTACATAATAGTTTAAATTGATTTTTCTGCTTGGTTTTAATGATATGGTTGCTTGTGGGGCAAAGGCAATTTTTACTGGATACTTTGGATATAAGAGGCTTTATATATTTCCCAATCATAAGAGAAGAGTGAATTATTAATTATTTTCTCTATTTCCTTGTGGGTAACAGAATCCCTTGTTTATTTCACACATTATTGGAGACTGGGGTGAACTAGTGGAAAACTGAATTTGTAACAGTTTGAAAGATAAAATTTGTTTAATTTTCTGCTAGGAAGAACAAGGAAAAAACAATTTTATTCCAGCAGTAATTACGGTATAATTCAGTGAGTGACCTGTCTACTACTAGCTTTGCTAGAATATATTAAAATTTATCTGGCAACAGAAAAGCAGGTTATAAAAATTTATTTTGTCAATTTAATTTTTAAATACAAAAGATGTAAGCAAATTTATTTCTTCACTGCTACAGATTTAATTCTACAAATAACAGAACATATTCACATTTATTAACAATTTATAGACTGTTGATAGACCATTGCCTGGTAAGTCCATCTGTTACATATTCTAGGTATATTTTTATTGTAAATTCGGCCAAATTCTCTCTCTCTCTCTCTCTCTCTCTCTCTCTCTATCTCTCTATATATATATATATATATATATATATATATATATATATTTTTTTTTTTTTTTTTTTTTTTGAGACAGAGTCTCACTTTGTCACCCTCGGTAGAGTGCTGTGGCATCATAACTCTCAGCAACCTCAAACTCTTAGACTCAAACGATTCTTTTGCCTCAGCCTCCCAAGTAGCTGGGACTACAGGTGACCGCCACAACACCCGGCTATTTTTAGAGACGGAGTCTCACTCTTGCTCAGGCTAGTCTCTAACCCATGAACGCAGGCAATCCACCTGCCTCAGCCTCCCAGAGTGCTAAGATTACAGGCCTGAGCCACTGTGCCTGGCCTATCTATATTTTTAAATGGGAAAGAAACAAGTCACATTTTACCCAAAAGAAATGATCTATATGACTCTACCATAAGTAAATGTATATACCCTGCTCCTGAGAAAATGGAGTAATAGCGTGCAAATTTATATTTAACTCTAATTGTTAAGGAAATAAAATATTAATGTTGTCATAGTATTCATATCACATATTGCATCTAGAGTTCATGTTTGCAATTCCATATTTATAATTCTTTTTGTTTAAATAAGAGACATAATAGGTTATAGAACATGCTGATTGCAGGACAGAAAGAGTCTATCCAGAAGGGCAAACTACATAGTCCAAGTTAGAATGTTTAGCTGAATCTTTCAGCAGCCCTGTAAAATGCATCCCCCATGACAGTTAAGTTGGTCAGATGTAGAAAAACACAATCAAACACTAATCTCGTTTCCAAAGGATATGCAAACTGTGTGAGGGATACATTCCCCATCAAATATACTTCAAATGCTTAAGTATTGGGATAGAATCTTAGATTAGAGATCCCCAAAAGGACACTGCATTTGAGAGTTAATAGTAGCATCAAACGGAGTTTTGTTTTTCTCCACCTAAGAACAGATTTCTTTTCAATAATTATAAATAATAAATTTGACTTGCTAAATGTAGATGCTGGCATTTTAACAAGATAATACATTTATATTTTAACTCTTCATTTTTGTATTTTGTTTTATAAATGTCTAAATGATTCCATTTAACATGTATGGTTTATTCTTTCCATCAATAACATAGCTATCTTTGAAAAGAACAAGGGGGAAGGAGGGAATGAGCTAGCAATCTATCTTAAATGTTTCACTTTATCTAAATCAAGATAGCCACACCCCCTTATTTGCATACCCTACTCAGTGTAACACAAGCTTGATGACTTATATCACAACAGAGAGCAAAACTCACCCTCTATTTCCCATATTCCAGTGCCCTTCAAGGCAATTCTCTGCATTCCCCCCACAATAAATTTTCTCAGAGACAGCTCAGTGATTATTCTCCCCTTTGTCAGTTCTTATAACCTCTTTACTTGCCTTTTAATCTGAATGACATTTGAGAAATCAGTTCTTAGCAACTCTTTCTTTCTTCAGACTAATTTATACTCCTACTCAAAACTCAAAATTCTGTAGTCCCTTTCTTTATGACATTAGCTAACGTCAATTATATTATCTACTATGTGCCAGTCATGAAATATGTATTGTCTAATGTATTTTTAAAAATGTATATACATTTTTATTTTTGGGACAGAGTCTTCCTCTGTTGCCCTGTGTCAAGTGCTGTGGCATTATGGCTCACAGCAACCTCAAACTCCTGGGTTCAAGTGATCCTCTTGCCTCAGCCTCCCAAGTAGCTGGGAGGCATGTGCCACAAGCCTGGCTAGTTTTTTCTATTTTAATAGAGATGGGGTCTCACTCTTGCTTAGGCTGGTCTTGAACTCCTAAGGTCAAGCAATCTGCAGCCTTGGCCTCCCAGCATGCTAGGATTACAGGTGTGAGCCACTATGCACTATCTTGCTTTATATTATTGTATTGATTCATATAAGCAAATATTATAGAGGGGAAATCCTATATAGAATCAAGGTTGAACATGCTTTCATGATAATAGTCCCAGAAAAAATAGGTATAGAAGGATATTTACACGACATAATAAAGGCTATTTATGAAAATGCCACAGTTAACAATCAATGGGGAAAAACTGGAAGCTTTTCCTCTAAGATTCTGTGTAAAGCAAGGATGCTAACTCTTTGCATTTCTATTCAACATAGCACTGAAAGGACTAGCAAAAGAAATCAGGCAAGAAAATGGAATAAAAAACATTCAAATCAGAAAGGCAAAAGTAAAAGTTCCCTGTTTGCAGATGACATGATCTGATAGAGAAAACTCTAAAGATTTTACACACACACACACACACACAATCTATTAAAACTAATAATCAAATTCAGAAAAGTTGCAGGACATTAATATATGATATACAAGTCCATCTATAAGAACAAGTTGTGTTTGTTTCCATCAATAACAATCTATTTGAAAAGGCAATAAAGAAAGCAACCCTTTTTATGATAACATCAAAAAGAATAAAATACCTTGGCATAAATTTAACAAATAAGTGAAAAACCTTATTACTGAAAACCATAAAAGATTGATGAAAGAAATTGAATAAAACACAAATAATGGTAAGATACCCCATGTTCAGGGATTGGAAGAATAAATATTATTAAAATGGCCATACTACATGTACCCAAAGCAGTATGAGTATACAGATTCAATAGAATTTGTATCAAAAGTCCAATATTACTTTTCATGGGGAAAGAAAACACTGTATAATTCTTAAATTTGTATGGAACCATGAAAGACCTCAAAATAGCCAAATAAATCTTGAGAAAGAAGAACAAATTTGGAGGTTTCACACTTCCTGATTTGAAATTATATTATAAAACTATAATAATCAAAACAGTATGCTACTGGAATCCATGTTTTTAATCGCCGTGTTTTGTGCATAATCTAATGCAACATTTGCATGATCTAATGCAAATCTGACAGTACAAATCATTACAAAGTTTTAACTCCTTCATCTTGGCTCAAAAATATTTTAAAGATTCTGTGAAATACCCTGTTGGGATTAGTATAAACATACACCCTGTATTAGTTTCCTGTTTACACCGTAAGACATTACTATAATTTAGTGACTTAAAACAACACAAATTTATTATCTTACTATTAATATTATGCAGGTCAGAAAGAAGCCTAAAATTGATGGGCAGGATGGCATTCCCTGTGGAAGCTATAGGGGAGAGTCTCTTTTCTTGCCTTTTCCTAACTTCTAGATGTTTCCTTCATCATTTGCCTTATAACTCTGCAACATTTTGATCTCTGCTTACATGGACACACCTCCTTCTCTGATTCTGACTTGCCTCTTTTTCTTTTACAAGGACCCTATGACTACAGGGCCACCTGAATACTACAGAACAGCGGTTCTCAACCTGTGGGTTGTGACCCCTTTGGGGGTCGAACAACCCTTTCACAGGGGTCGCCTAAAACCATCACAAACACCCCGTACAAATACAGGTGTATAAAAATAATTCTATGATTGGGGGTCACCACAACATAAGGAACTGTATTAAAGGGTTGTGGCATTAGGAAGGTTGAGAACCACTGCTATAGGATAATCTCCCCATTTTGAGATCTTTAACTTAATCATATCTGCAAAGTCCTTTTGCCATGAAATACAACACATTCACAGGTTCTGAGAATTAGGAGATGGGCATCTTTGGGGAATGGGGTCCATTATTTTGCCTATCAAAATTCCCTGGTTAGATTCCTCATCTTTCAAGAAAATCATGTTTGATGACCACATACTTAAAATCTTTGTGTTTAATGGTTTCTCCGTAGCTTTAAGAATACTTAACAAACATTGAACAATTTCTTCTTTAGGTGATTTTTAGTATTGTCTTTCAATATGAATCCTTAACATGATGAAAATGTTGTCTGCCCCTGTTCTAAAAGAAACAAGCCTTGTGTATTTTTAATCCTGTTTTCATTTTGTTTTGTTTTGTTTTACTTTTTCTGGGAGGACTCTTCCTTCTCCTTTTGCCAGTTGCTTAACTAGTCCCTTTCAGCTCTTGTAAGTTGTTTCCCTAACTTCCCACACCTTTGGAACCCCTCCCTCTTCTGAAGCTTTATGGCTTATAAAAGTTTTTATAGCACACTTAGTAATAAACACGTGCTATTCGAGTGACTTCTCCTTGGGATGTGAATGGATTTATGCATTATTCGTAAGATTATCTTACTCACACTATATTTTTAGTCTCCTTTTCTGAAACCATCCTTAAGGTTTATTTAGAAGCCATATTGACAGGTATAAATGGTGGTATCCAGAGACAAGGCCACAGAGATGTTCAGACCAGGTTTATTGAAAGGGGAGGGTGACCTGCCTAGATGGTGCAAAGATGGTATCTGCACTGGGTGTGGGGTGGCAGTTAGAGAACCCTTTTATATGGGGCTGTAGGGGATAGGCAAATTCCACAGCTTGCCTGGGAAGGTAGAGTCTGCTGGTTGAACTTCTCAGGGGCTGGGCTAGCCAGATCCTTTGTGTCTTTGTCTTAAAAGGAGAGGAAGGGGGAGAGGGGGAAGGGTTTGTGTGTGGTTGCATTAGGCCCCCCAACACATATTACAAAAACATATGGTTGTAGAAAGGGGGATTATAAACAATGGAAACACTAAAGGATGAGCAGGTAGGAGGGGGTGGATGCTGAGAAATTACCTAATGGGTATAATGTATGTTATTTAGGTGATGGATACCCTAAAAGCCCTGCCTTGACCACTGCACAATCTATGTGTGTAACAAAATTGTGCATGTGCCCATAAGTTTATGCAAATAAGAAAAGAAAATCAGCTATGTTACTTCATAGCTTTAGCTTGTATTTTACTGGTATTAAAATGGGCCACAGAAATCATGTATTCTAGCCCCTTTATTTGCATTTTAGAAAACTGAATCAAAACAACCAAATCCTACTCATCACCTCTTTTCCCATCAAATAGATCCATTCATTTTAAAAGTCCTTTATGATTTCTGAAAAACAACATTCTCCAGTAAAACTGGACTGGAAAACTTAGTTAAGCTTAAAGGCTGAAGTAGGGATCTCCTGACTCAGCCGAAATATAAATCTTGGAATTGAATATTCATGAAAGTGGGTAGGTTGGAGATGGGCACAGGGAGTGAAAGTAGGAAGAAAAAACAAACTAACAGAGAGTTGAAGAGACCTGAAGGGCAGTGAGCCTATGTACTCAAATGGTGCATGGGAAAGAATGCCACGTCTAGTTGACACACAAAGTCAGTGGTAAAAGAGCGCCAGCAAGGATGGCTACCAGTTCTACTAATGTAAATCCTGGACTCTATCCAATCTTGCTTGCTTGGTGTGATCAAGAAATTCAAGAGTGCCCACCATGCCTGAGCACTGAGACAAAAAGAGAGAGCAAGCGACAAGAGAGTGTGTTGCATGTGAGCCTGACTCTGCCCCATAATGAAATGTGGCCTGCCATATTTTAAAGTCAGAAGGATCACATTAGAAGTAAAGGTAGAAATAGTCTAAAAGCAGAGAAGAGCAGAAATTTCTTTCTGCATGTAAATGAGAGGGGAAGGAATTCTGGCACCACTCCTAATAATATATGTTTGGAAAACATAACTTTGGTTACTTTTAAAACAAGAGTGCCTAATTCTCTGTTGGGGAGAGTAAAAATTCTATTAATTATACCAAAATATTTTGTATTTTATTTTTATATATTTATTTACCTCATTACCATAAGTATCTATCTACCTTAAACACCCTTAGAAATAATGCTCTGTTTTTCATTTAAATGATAAGAATATCTCTAAGAGGCACAAATATCTGATTTTCTCTGTTCAGTACTTGCTTTACAAAATGCACAATTAATAATTGATAAAATCAAAGAAGGTATAGTTTTCCAAAGTATATTTTTATTTTTCTTGAAAGATACAATTTCTGTAAGTCACAGAGTTCTTGCAACCAACCACATATCACATACATATATATCACATATCTATACATATATATGTGTATTACATGTCTGTTGGTTGCATTGTGTGTGTATATATGTATGTATACACACACACACACACACACACATATATATCTCAAGACCTCAAACTTTCACAAACACTATATTTTTAATTTGAAGAGATAAAAATAGAGTTGGAGAGCTGCCTTCAGCTTTTATGACAGGTGGTAGTCATTCATTCTTTGGAAATATCGATACATTTTGGGCATAATTAAAAGAAAAACAAATAGAGTAATTATAATGAAATGACTGCTATTTTCTATCTATGCAGATGCTTCTCTTTCTAACTTTAAAATGATTCACATCCTCCTGGGACAGGGCAACAATTAGGCTTGCTGAGTAGATTGGAAACAAAATGCAAAGACAGGATGGTGCTAAATAGAGATGTACTAGATAAAATAGCAGCTCTGGACAGATGAAAAGTTGAGCAGCAGTAGAGAACGTGAGAACTAAAAGGATTCTTTCCTGTCTATTTGGGCTACTCTCTTAAAAACATGAAGCCAGATTGTTCCGGACCTTCTGAACTCATCTGAAGTTGTTCAAAACATTCTCTTTGCATAATGCTTCCTTATTTTCAATCACAATATATCTATTTAATGAATTCTGAATGACTGAAGTCCATACTTGGTGTTATTTGCACTCTTGCAAAGTAGGAGGATGGTGACAGGACACTTGGTCAGTTTCTGTGAGTCAAATGGAATGTCTCCTACTTTCTACCACACATGCATATTAAGAGAGGGGCCAGCAGATTTTTTTCATACAATTGTAGGAGTAATTCAGCTTCTCACATTCTGGATGAAATCTAGAAGTACATTAAAGTGGCACTGAAAACAAAATAGTGTCCATTGTGCAGCAGCCACATTAATGTGGATGACAGTAAATGGGTACCTCCTAATAGAACTGGAAATTTAGACCAGCAGAAATCTAGGAATTTTGCTTACAATTTTAAAATATTAGTACATTAAAAAAATACATTAAAAATACACTATAACATTAAAAGTACTAAAAACAAATATTGAAATATTAAAGCACTGAAAACAAATATTAGAATATACTATGATCTTGGCTTAATTCGATTAGATGCTTATGTAACTTACGAACAGCCTCAGGTGCTAGAAGAGGCTGAAGTCCCATAAGCAGCTGAAATTCATCATATTTGAAATGAAAGCAGAATTGACCTCTTCAAATTCCACCCCATTCTGTCCTTTCAATACTCTCTGAATCAGGGTCACACGGGGCAGACAGATGGCTGACACAATGGTGTACTTTCTCTTTCCTTCATAGCTTTTATCTAATAAGATCAATGGCATTTACAGGCAGTCAACAGTGAATGAAGTATATCTCTAGAATTTCCTCCTCTGTGCTGCCACTGTCATTAAGGTCCAGACAGTATCATCTTTTATCTGCACTATGATGATACCCACTTATTTGGTTCTTACACTTATTTTCAAAAACTCTTTACTTGGCACCTACTCTGTACTCTCCACCAAAAGCTATAGTTATAAAATGGAATCAAAAGCAGTACCTACTTTCAAGTAATTTATTCTTGAGTAAACTAGACACATAAAAATGTATCAGCAGCATTATATACAAGTTTGTAAAAACAGTCCTTCCAGATAGAATGAGAGAAATTGTTCAAATTTAATTAGTTTCCAATCATCTAGCCTTAACTCTCTCCAATTTATTTCCCACCCTGAGAGAAATAATTATAAAATGCAAATCCTATCAGGTAATCCTTTCACTAAATTATTTATCTATACATTATCTATTAGTTAAAATTCAACTTCTTTTCTATATACCTTTATAAGAAAGCAGCAGTTCTCTAAGTGTGGTTGGGGACACTCAGGAGGGGGTGTCTCTGAGACCCTCTTAGTGGATATGCAGGTCAAAATGATTTTCCTAATAAACATAAAATGTTATTTGCTTTTTTCAGTCTTGTTCTCTCACAAAGATATAGTCCAATTCCCAGACACTACATAAGGTGTGATATTCCAACAGATTGCATGAAAAAGCAGTTATGATAATCCAGATGTCTTCTATTAAACCAGATAATAAAAAAACATGCAAAATTGTACAACAATGCCAATCTCCTTATTAAATTTGTTTTGTTTGGAAAAGTAATTATCTTTTATGAAATTTATTTGTGTTAACATGCAGGGATTTATTATTGTTTTAAATACATTAATGAACATTCAAATATTTCTCAGCTTTAATTTCTAATATGATAAATATCAATAGCTATACACATAAACACAAGCCCTTTGGGATTCTCAGTCATTTTTAAGAGTGCAAAGAGGTCCTGAGATCAAAAAATTTGAGAACTATTGCAACCAAGCACAAGTTATGAACTGGCCTTGTCTCATCCTGACGCTTACTCTATGCTCTAACCATACCAAGATTTCCCTTTTTGCAGAATTGTCATGCTCTCTCTTCGCTCCTGTCACAGACCACAGGTTAACCTCTACTTGCTCCCTATCTTGCTAGATCCTTCACAAAAGAGGAACTAAAGCAAAACGGGGCTGAGCCAGAGGAACATGGATAGGAGGCACAGGGGCTCCAAAGAAAATTCTCATTAGCTGGCTGTGTGCTGCTCCACTGTTCTTCCTTTAAATTTGTGCTTAAATGTTTTTCTTGGAAACTCCTCTAGATGCTAGGTCCACCCCAAAACACCATCTCCTGTTACCCTGCTTTCTCAAGACACTTGGGTAACTCAATTAGCATACAGTTTGCTATTTTAATAGGTTATAAAGGAAATTGTCCTAGAATATGGAGAACACTTTTATTCCTCTTTTATTTACAAATGGCAGTCTGGAGTTCCTGAGGTTCCTAGAAATTTGAATAGGCATTTCTAAAATCTATGAAGCAAGTCTATCTATCTATCTATCTATCTATCTATTTTTAGAGCCAGGGTCATGCTCTTGTCCCCAGGCTACAGGGCAGTGGCTTTGAATTCCTGGGCTTAAGGATCCTCTGGCCTTGATCTCCCAAAGTGCTGAGATTACAGACATGAACTACTACACTAGGTCTAGGAAATTTAAATGTAAGTTTTGCCAACACCTTATGAAATCTACACAGAAAAATTGCTGCTAATCTCAGTATGCATTTCACTTTATGATCATTACTGATTTACAAGTCTGTCTCCCTCCCTGGAGTGTTATTTCCACTAATGGGCAGAAGACAAGCCCATTACAAAAGGGAGGTAAAAGAGCATTTTAGAAATGATTTTCTCCTGAGTCCCTAAACCTACTGAGGCAATCAGATAAGGGATCCTTTTCTTTCTTTCTTTGACATTTTCAGAATCGGAGTGTCGTGTTGCTGGTCTCCCAGAGTACTTATGGTAAGGTCCTGGGATAGTTGACTGGCAATGTAAAGTTTCATCTAAAAAATTTCTCCCCTACCGAAGTTCCCCTTAGATTAGAGGAAATACCTTCTAGGGAAATTAAATCATGTCTTAGAATGAACTACTTTAATCTTTTTATCAAACTGCTTTTGATTTAATAGCTTGAGTACAGATGATAGTGTTCTGGGGCATCCTGTTCTCCCAAGCTTCATATACTTACAGGCCTGGTTGAACAAGCTTTGACACCACTAGGACCTCCAGTCTGCTGATGTTGTTATATTTACCCTATCTCCTTCCTCAAGTCCCTAATTCATTTGTAACATAGTTAAATTCCATGAACTGTTATTATAATAATTTCCTTGTGTGGAATCTAAGCTCCTTTGCCCTCCCCCAAAACTCTGTCATCTTCTTCTAGCAAACTAATTCAGAATTTACTTGACTCCAGTTATTTGTCTATTCTATTCCTGCACTTAAGCATCTGAAATGGTTAAAGAAAAACAAAGAATAATGTTGTCTCACTTATTGTCTCATACTTGTGTGGCCCAAAATCACAAGTGGACTTCTCTGCTTCCAGGCAACAAATCTCCATTTCCCTATTGGACTTATTCCCTCATTCAGAGTTAGCTGTTCTAAACCTTCCTGTGCCTCAAAGTTCCAGCACAGCTTCAGTCATAGCTCATTTCCTTGCTTCTTTATTCACTTCAGGAATGGAAGCAATTAGACCATGCACATTCAGTCACCAACAGTTATAGCAGCCTGCCTGACTCTGCACCAAACTTTTGTCTCCCCTCCTGTTACAACTCCTCTACCTTGTGTGTTGAATCCGATTCCTTCTCCCCTGTTTAAGACTTTCTCCCTGACACTTCCTCTATCCCCTCTGAATTACAGCATTCCTCTTCACTGTGGAATCATTTTCATAGCAGATAACATGATAGGACTCTGAGTTTTTATTTATTTATTTATTTATTTATTTATTTTTATTAAATCATGACTATGTACATTAATGCATTTATGGGGTACAATGTGCTGATTTTATATACAATTTGGAATGCTTACATCAAACTGGTTGACATAGCCTCCTTAACTATTTGTTGTGTTAAAACATTTATACTCTACTCTCAACAGATTTGACATGTGCCCTTGCATTATGCACCATAGGTGAGGTACCATTGGATCTGCAATTCCTCTACTAGGTATATATCCAGATGACCACAAATCATTTTACAACAAAGATATTTGCACCAGAATGTTTATTGCAGACTCTGAGTCTTTTTAAAAAAAAATTCTTGTCCCTATTGCCCCTTGTTATCCCTCCAGTTCTCTTCTCTTTGCTGCAAAACTCCTTATCAGAGCTGTTTGTACCCACTTTCTTTGCTTCTTCTCTTCCTTTCTCTTTCTGAATGTTTCTGGCCAAGGATTTGTTCTCATAATTCCTATAAAAGAGTTTCAGTAAGTCACTAGTTGCCCCCCCCTCCCCTCCCCCCGTTACTAAATCCAGTGGTCAGTTCTCAGGCCTTACCTTTATCTCTCGGCACTATTTGGTACAGCTGATCACGTCCTCCTTTGTGAAATACTTTCTACACTGTCTTCATATTCTCATGTTTTTCTCCTACATAACTGGCTATTCCTTCTCCTCCATATGGTTGTTTTTCTCTTTTTGTTCCTAAAATAAATGTTGGCGTTTTCCAGTGCCCACTTCTCAGGTCTTTGGTTTTCTCACTGTGTATTCACTCCCTAGGTGATCTCCATTATTCCCTGGAACTAATGACTTCCAACTTTCTATCTGTATTTACAATCTTTCCTGTAAACTCCAGACATGTGTATCCAATTGCCAACTTAATGTTTCTATTTTCTCAATGTTTAGTGAGCATTTTTACACTTGTTATAAATAAACAGAACTCTTGATTCCCCATCCTCTTCCCTAGCCTTCATTCTAGTAAATGGTATCACCATTAACCCACTGTTCCTGACAAATACTTAGAAGTTATCATTGGTTCCTTTGTGTCCCTCAGAGGGTAGATGGGCCTACCTTTGCCCGTCTATCTCTTTCTTCTTCTTCTTCTTCTTTTTTTTTGTTGGTTTTTGTTTTTTTTTTTTTTTTTTTTTTTTTTTTTTCAGTTTTTGGCCAGGGCTGGGTTTGAACCCACCACCTCCTGTATATGGGGCCAGTGCCCTACTCCTTGAGCCACAGGCACGGCCCATGCCCATCTATTTCTTCTTCTCCCTTCTCTACATGATTCAGTGGGAAGCACCAGGAGAGCAAAGAGGGCTCCCTGGCTACCTCACTAGGGGTTCATGGAGAATGGCCAATATTTCTCCACCCCCCTGTTTTAGGTTTTTGATAACTGCTCTTAATCCTCCACATTTTTAAGCTTAGGAGTATAATGTC
The DNA here is from genome assembly GCA_963574355.1 of Loris lydekkerianus. Classification (NCBI taxonomy): domain Eukaryota; kingdom Metazoa; phylum Chordata; class Mammalia; order Primates; family Lorisidae; genus Loris; species Loris lydekkerianus. Next base: position 34,103 of record CAUYPK010046578.1, read on the forward strand.
ATCCTGTTCATAATGGTACTGAGGTCCCAATCTTTCCCTTGTGATCTTCCTACAGCCTGTTCTTACCTTTGTAGAAATCCTACTTCTTGAACTACTTCAAATTATCCAACTGGTGTTATGTTCCTTGGCAGAAGCTTGACTGATTCTATCTCACATTCACATTCAACTCATCAGGAAATGCTATCATTTCTACTTTCAAAATATATTCCAAACATAGCTAATTTTTATCACCTGCTCCATTCTCACTCTAGATTAAGCCACTTTAATTTCTCCCCTGGATTAGAGCAATAGTTTAGTACATCTGTTCTCTCTTCCTATTACATGCTGTTCTCCACATAGCAGCCAGTGTCATCTTTTTAGAAAGTAAGTCACATAAGGCATTCCCCTGTGGTGGCTCACACCTGTAATCCTAGCACTTTGGGAAGCCGAGGCAGGTGGATTGCCTGAGCTCACAGGCTCCAGACCAGCCTGAGCCAGAGCAAGACCTCATCTCTAAAAATAGCTGGGCATTTGGAGGGTGCCTGTAGTCCCAGCTGCTCGTGAGACTGAGGCAAGAGAATCACTAGAGCCCAAGAGTTGGAGTTTGCTGTGAGCTGTGACACCACAGCACTCTACCAAGGGCAACAAAGTGAGACTCTTGTCTCCAAAGTAATAATAATGTTTCCAAAGGTTTTCCAGCACACTTCAAATAAAATAAAAACTCAAATTTCTCGTAATGGTCAACAAAGCTTTGTTTAGTCATCCACAACTTCTTTTAGTAGCATTGTGTCCTACTGTCCCTTATTTCTTACTTAACAATGTTACAATCATAGGCTTCTTGAAATTCCATGAACACTCACATTGTACCACTATGTTACAGAATTTGTACTGAGTAGCATCCTATAGGGAATGTTCTTACCCTAGACATTTGAAGGTCCACTTCTCTTTTCATTCAGCTCGCCACTTAAACGTCACCACAAAGGAGACCTTCCCTGAATGCACTACCTAGAATAACCACCTGCACTCTATATTCACATACACAGCTTTATCTCTTTCCATAATATTCACTACTGCTTTGTCTAGTCTATTTATTGATTTTTCTATTGTCTTTTTTCTCTGCTATATCATATACTCCATGAGTGAAGGAAATGCCACTTTTATTCACCACTGTATTATGAGTACCTAGAATAATATACAGCATGAAAGAGCCCTAAATAAATGTGTGGTGAATAGATGAATGAAAATGGAAATATATCAAATAAATTAATCTCAAATTTAAAACAGCAATTAAACCAATAAAATAACATAAAACCAGCACACTAGAACAAATGTACCTGAAAACTCAGTATATATACATTAAAAGGAGAGCTTTCCAATGTCAAGTGTTAAAAGAAATGCCTATGTAATGAAAAAGTAAAATCAGACTTAAAGGAAAAGTCACTTTATAGTTGAAATTTGCTTAATGAACAAATTTTTAAAAAGTAGATTGATAAAACAGCATCACGCTAAATTAACCTCATTCTACCTCTAACACGGGAACTATTCTTTGCAATGGAATTAGATATATCCAAAGCCAATTAATAAGACTTCCCTTCTTGGACAATGCCAGTATGTGCATGTTGGCGTTTGTCGCTCTAGGCTTCCAGTTTTGTGCTCCGTGCCTAAGCAAGTGTTGGGGGGACCTAACTCCGCCACACACCAGGAGTTCCTCCTCCTCCCCTCCTTTCCTCCTAAGTTAAAGGATACAAAGGACCTGGTTAACACCTCCCCCCCGAAGTTGGCACCAAAGGACCCTAACTCACCAAAGCCTGGGGCAAGCCATGGAATTTGCCCACCCGCTATGGCCTCATATAAAATAAGGTCTCCACCTGCTCCCTGGGATGCAGACGCCACCTTTGCACTGCCCACGCTTGTCGCCCTCCTCTTGCAGTAAACCTGGCCTGGACCTCCTCCTTCTGGTCTTATCTCTGGGCACCTCTGCTTACACCTTTCAGCAAGAAGCTTTGTTGGGGCTGGGCCCGGCACGGTGGCTCACATCTGTAATCCTAGCACTCTGGGAGGCCGAGGCAGGTGGATTGCCTGAGCTCCCAGGTTCCAGACCAGCCTGAGCCAGAGCAAGACCTTGTCTCTAAAAATAGCCCACCATTGTGGTGAGCGCCTATTGTCCCAGCTACTCCGGAGGCTGAGGCAAGAGAATCACTTGAGCCCAAGAGTTGGAGGTTGCTGTGAGCTGTGACTCCACAGCACTCTACCCAGGGTGACAAACTGAGACTCCTGTCTCTAAAAAAAATTTTTAAAAAGCCCTGTTGATGAACATTATCTCATTTAAAGAACTACTGTTCACATCATACATAGAAAAGGGTATAAAAGTATACATGTTTGTCAATAAATAATAAAAAGAATAATAGCATACCTATATCTAGGGTAAGCTGTAAACAGTGCCAAGAATTTTTGAAGCTTCTTTCTTAGCTTTCAACTTTCTTCTGCCCTCAAAAGGTAACCATTATCTTGAATTGTGAGTCAATTCTTTCCTTGCCTTTTAAAATGGTTTTATTACATATGAAAACTATATAAACCTGCATAAAAATGAAATGATTGGCCGTCCTTCTGTCACTTGTGTTTTCACTCATCATTGTGTTTTTAAGATTTATTCCTGTTGACACATTCTATTTTAGTTTATTCATTCTCGCTTTTATACATTATTCACTTATAGGAATATATGCTAATTTATTTATCCAGGTTACTCCTGATGAGCTTTCAGGTGGCTTTCAGTTTGCTCTACTATTCTTCACAAATGACTATGAGTAGTCTTTTACATATATTTGCATTACTATTGGCCTTGGAATCATCCTCCTTTTTTACAAGACTGTACACTTCTATGTTTAATCAATTTTGCATTTATTTTGCAATTACTCTGAGGGAAGGAAACCTTGTTTTCCTCATTCTGGCATTCTTATTCAGCAGTTTACTGAAGCCCTTAGAAAATATACTGACATCACCTTAGGTAATTCATTCAGAGAAGCCCTTAAGTTAACACAGCAATGCTAATTAACTGTCTCCATAGACCTGTTTTCCTAAAGGGCCCCACAGAACCCTCTGACATATTTTTAAAGATATATAAAGTATTTCAATAGTTCTATAACAATCACAGATTTTTTTTTCCATAAAATTGTGTTGGTATTCCCCAAGTATCTTAAAGTATCTTAAGTATCTGACTCCAAATGAATATATAGAATCTCTGGTGGAATAAGAGATAAAAGGATGTACTTTTATCTCAAATTGGTGAAACAATTACTCATTACAATGTCCAATTCCAATTAATCAGTTAATTTCAACCCTGATTACAATGAAGTACTATATTCCTCTTATCACTAAGGAAACCTGCTAGATTTAACACATAAAAATACATAACAAGAAGTTAAAAATTTGAGATAAATAATGAATACAATTTTAGTGGAAATATGTCCAACATAATATTTGAGATCTACTCATAATAAAAACTATTCGTTGTTTATCTGAGATGCAATTAACTAAGTATTTTCTATTTTATCTGACAACTGTATGCTAATTATACCAGTTGGAGCTCTCAAGATTTCCCTCAAGCTGTCGGATTTTCTTAAGATGTTTTCTGTATGTGAGGACATCACTAGCTGTTGGAACCTTGACTAATCTTTTATTGCTTTTTCCTGTATCTTCATTTCATTTATACATTATTTTCTAGCAAAGCACTGAGAATCTTCCAAAAACTACTTGTCCAAGGAGGATCACTTTTGCTCATAGTTCTCTAGTAAGAACATTTTCCAAAGTGCAGCAAGTTTCAATTTTCAAAGAAATGGCACACACAGCTTCTCACAGTGTAATATGGCTATAGGAGCGGGGCTTTGTGCCTGGAAAAATCACAGCCATCTCTGGATGCTACACTGAAGTGATGTGGAGTGGCCTTTAGAACCTTACCAGCTACCATACTGAACTGCCTTAGTTGGACTTCCCCTTCTGCTTTAGCCTACCTGGTTGGCATTTCCTTGCCGCTGGCTGGATCTGTCCCCATCAAGGACAGTTCTGCCTGTTTCCCCTAGCTACAAGGGTCAACTTTCCCATTTCAGACCATCTATGACAGATATCATTCAAAATGTCCCACCAAGAGGGTGCCACAGGTGGCCTACCAGACTTAGAAGACAGAAGCCTTCTTAGCAGCCACGAGGAGAGGTCTGGAGAAATAGCGGGGAGGGAAGCATGCTTAGACAATGAAATGGAGGCCCTGAATCTGGGATTGACCAGAGATGGTAAGGGTCCAGAAATAGTGATTCCCCCCGGGGGTGCTAGCACAGACGCAGAAGGTTCAATTGAAGACATTGACATTGATGACCTGGAGGGCTTTGACCATTTCTCTATGAATAATAAAACTGTTCCGCCACTACTTAGAGGAAGGGGAGGAGAGAAAGGAGGAAGTAGAGAAGGAGGAAGAGGCAGAGGAAGAGGAGGAGGAGACAGGGGTAGAGGAAGAAGAGGGAGAGGAGCTTCAGGTGTGTGTACAGGGCAGTGAGGCCAATCATGAGCAACAGACTTTATCAGATGAAGATCGGACCCTGGAAGAATGGATAACCTCAGAGACATTGGCCCTGTCCCTACCTCGCTGACAAGTTGTCACTGCTCTTCAGGAGCGGCAGCTGGGTTCAAGCTCCCGCTTTGTATACAAGGCCTGTGGGGCAAGAGCTTTTGTGCAGCGCTTCCACCTGCAGCATGGTCTTGAAGGTCATGTCAGTTGTGTGAATACTGTGCACTTTAACCAGCGTGGCACCTGGCTGGCCAGTAGCAGCGATGATCTGAGGGTGATAATGTGGGACTGGGTGCACCAGCGGCCAATACTGGACTTTGAGAGTGGCCACAAAAATAATGTCTTTCAGGCAAAGTTCCTTCCAAACAGTGGTGATTCCACCCTAGCCATGTGTGCCCATGATGGACAAGTACGAGTAGCAGAACTATCTGCTGTCCCATACTGCAGGAATACTAAGCGTGTAGTGCAGCATAGGGGAGCCTCCCACAAACTGGCTCTGGAGCCAGACTCCCCTTTTAAAGTTCTTAACATCAGGTAAAGATGCAGTTGTCTTTACCATTGACCTCAGGCAAGCTGGCTTCAAAGTGGTGGTAATGAAAGAGAAGAAAGTGGGACTGTATGCAATCTATATGAATCCTACCAATAAGTACCAATTTGCAGTGGGTGGACAAGATCAGTTTGTAAGAATTTATGACCAGAGAAAAATTAATGAGAGTGAGAATAATGGAGTCTTTAAGAAATTCTATCCTCATCACCTGATGAACTGTGACTCCAAAGCAATCGCCTGTGTTGTGATATTTACCTCTTCAATTCCTCTCACAGCGATGGTGCTGAATATATTCAGAGATACAAGAGGCACAGAAATAATGCCACAGTCAAAGGCGTCAATTTCTATGGCTCTAGGAGTGAGTTTATAATGAGCAGTAGTGATTGTGGGCACATCTTTCTCTAGGAAAAATCATCCTCTCAGATTATTCAGTTCCAGGAGGGGGACAAGGGAGGTGCAGTAAACTGTCTTGAACCTCAGTCTTATCTATCTGTGATGGCAACTAGTGGCCTAGACCATGATGTCAAGATCTGGGCACCCATAGCAAAAGATTCCACTGAGCTTATTGGGTTAAAGAATGTGATTAAGAAGAACAAGCTGGAACGAGATGCAGATAGCTTGCACCACACCAATCTGTTTGACAGTCACATGCCGTGGTTCCTTATGCATCACCAGTGGCACTGGGGAGGTCCTGAAGTTGAGGTGTCAGATGAAAAGCTGTCTGAGTCTTCCAGTACGTCAGATACATGGGTGGAGGAAGAGAGCCAAGATCGAGCCTCATACCCAGTGTATAGACCACTTCAGCATATTGGACTTTAAAATTCACTTGACTAATTTAGATTTGTTTACAAATTCATAGATTTACCTTTTGTCTTTTATTTTCCAAAATATGTACTAAAATCCATCTCTTGTATCGCTTTCCCCCCTTCTTCCCACATATTCTTCCTGATTCCTCTCCTTTTACCTGGTTTCTTTACTCCCCTTTCATTACCCCTTATCCTTATATGAATTCATAAGCAATTTATTTATGCCCTTTCCCCTACTTTCCCCTATAATTGACTTTTGAACTTTATTCATTTTATTGGAAAAATGAATAACCTTATTAGATATATCTTGTCATTTCTAATATTCTGAAAACTATTACCTTTTTGACATTTTCTAATCTTTAGAAGTTTATTCTGAAAATTCAATTCTTCTGCAGACCTGATAATTTCAGAAATGTGTTTATTCTTTACAAGTAAAGTAAAATGAAACAAACCGTGGTTTTGACTGGTACTGACACTCGTCTGCCCCCCACCTAACCCCCCCGCCCTTACACACTCAGAAAAGGAGAAGAAAGCCTGGTGGGTAGATAAATTTCTTATCAGGTAATTCACCCCCTTGGAATAAATACCTTGGGGTTATCCACATTTTATAAATCTACATATTAATAATATTGATTAATTTGAGCACACTGAAGCTGGTAAGAAATAAATTAAATTTAATCACATGAAATTGTTTACTCTGCACTTTCAATTTTCTTGAAGTTTCATGGTTGAGAACTCCCACAGGATTACCTTCTAGGGATCCCTCCTGGGACAGCCATCTTTTATAAGATATTGGGCAGGAATTTAAGAATCCCTCATATTTGAAAATATATAGTCCAATTAATTTTTAAGAATAATGTTGTAGTAAAAATTGTACTTACAGATAACTATTTGATAAAATGGGAAGAAAATTCCTATTAGACATTCTGCATTGCTAAACTCTCAAGTGAGTTAAAATTTCTTTAAAAATAGTTTTAAGTCTTAAGTTGAATTGGATCTCCAATTACAATTCATTAATTTTTATTTTTGTCTTATGCATGCTATTTGTGCAGGTAAATGCAGAAGATCACCTTCCCCCAGCACTCATAAACTATAATACACCCTTTGCAGACATTTTTGGGGAAAGAAGGATGTAATGAAACATCTTATGTCCTGACATTGGCTTTCCTTTAATAATACTCTTTGAAATGGGTATTATCTCTGGTCCCTTGGAAGCAAGTAGAGAAACTTGCATAATGAGATTAGACTTTGGAATGAAAGATGACCTGACCAAAGCTCCTGCTCACTGAGATTCAAAGTTAGGAACAACTGTCCTGATTTTGGAGGCCTCAAGAAATCCCTACCAAGGTCTGCTATCAGGAAATGACCTTAAGAGTCCCCCAGAAGAACTTACATTGAAAATGCAGTGAGCCTGAGCTGAGCACTGCTGTTTAAAACAGGGCATAAGAAGAGAGAGTTATGCCGCTGGTGACGCATAAGTTATGATGCCAGAATCCCAAGTTTGGAGCATCATGTATAATTTCATGGGATGTGTACCAGTAACAACATTAACTAAACATTAGAAAAACATCGTTTGGGATTTTGAATGACAATTGGTATTAGAACAATAGCAAAACCTGGGCCAGGCGCGGTGGCTCACACCTGTAATCCTAGCACTCTGGGAGGCCGAGGTGGGTGGATTGCCTGCGTTCAGGAGTTCAAGACCAGCCTGAGCAAGAGTGAGACCCCCCAGTTCTAAAAATAGCCAGGTGTGGGGGTGGGCACCTATAGGCACAGCTACTTGGGAGGCTGAGGCAAGAGAATCCCTGCAGCCCAAGAGTTTGAGGTTGTTGTGAGCTATGACACCCCAGCACTCTATCGAGGGTGACAAAGTGAGACTCTGCCTCTTAAAAAAAAAATAAAGGAAGGCAAAAGTGGATTTATTACACTTAGTTATTTTTCTACCTGCTATTTGAGAGCAGGACTACCGCTGTGGGAGATTTATACTGTGCCAACTTAGATAGGCTAAAATTTTGCTCAGTTCCCTGCATAATTCTAAGATTGCTTGTGCTGCCAGAGGCATTTGGCAAAAGATTTGGAAGGCAAAGGTAAACCAGCAGCCATATTTGTTTTACACGCAGAAAGTAAGAGCTGTGGTACCAGGTGCTGCTGAAGCTTGTGATTTTTATTTTTCTGGCTTACCTTACTGGTGTGGAATAGCAGCTAGCCCACAACTGCTCCAACCCTCCCTCATATCTTTTTTCAGTTTCATTAATTTCACAAAAAGGAGTGCCCACTTTTCCCACAGGGCACTCATGTCATCAAAATTGGAGGTTTGGGAGCAGTGAAGGATCAATAAGAGTTCCAGTCAGTCCTTGTGAGTTCCATATATTCTTTGTGGATTTCCATTTATCCTTTCTTACTCCACTTCACATCCTTTCCTGCCTGGCTAGCCCACTGACTGCAAGTTCTAGCACCTGAAACAAAGACAAAAAAGCCTTACTAAGACTTTTTAATTTAAAAAAAAAAATAAGATCCCACAATTAAATAAGGCCTGGACCCTAGTATAAATTGCTTATTACATAACACATATGTCACTCACAGTGTTTCTGTTCTTCTGGTTGAACCCTTAGTGATGCAACCTCCTCCATATGCTTTGGACTGAGTTATGATGCCAGTGACTTTTATTTTGAAGTTGCCATTTGGTGGAATTAAAGGCCCTTAAAGGAAGGGGTTGAACTTGATATATATGTGTATTTTATATCTATCTACCTACCTATAGATAGATAAATAGATAGATAGATAGATAGATTGACTTAACTGATCTCAGAAAAGAATACAGACTATGACAAACAGAATTCCATTACAAATGAATGACATAACTTTTCTGAAGCACATGGGGAAGGAAAGAAGCTGGATTAAATAACTTTGTCAAATAATGTTTTGAAGGGCAACTGTAAAGCTAAAGACAAAAAGAACTATATGTAAAAACTGAACTCTAGCTGGTAAATGTGTTTCTCACAGGGGTTCAGGTTACTAATTCTCAACATGCTTTACATGTATATCTGGGGTTGAGTAAGTAAGTAATAGATGATGGATGGTGAGAACCACATTTCTTACTTTCAGAGAAGGAAATCTTAGATAAACAAGGAGGAAAGACTAAATGAACCCTGTGGTACTAGATTAAAGAGATATCGATATGAACTCACAATTAATATATATAACAGCTGTATGTATTATATACAGATGTATAGATGCAGAAGTAATTATAGAAATGTGTGTATATGTGAGTTAGTGTACATACATATGTTTCATTGCCCTCTCCACCAAATGGCCCTTGGTAGACAGCAGTGACATTTCAGTAGCAACAAGGATAGCCAGCACCCAAGCTTGATTTCTAGCACTATTCTCCAATAAAAGGAATTAGGAATCCTTGGAGAAATGGCTGATTCTAGGGATGAGGCAGGGAATATACAAGACAAACCTGGAGCATCTTATAGTGTCATATATCAGAAAATTCTCATAAACAAAGATGAGAGCATTATCAAAGGGGCACATGAACTAAATGAAAGTTTCCAACGTCCAAAGCTAAAATAATTTGAAAAACAGCCCGGATCGGTGACTTATGCCTATAATCATAGCACTCTGGGAAGCAAGGGTGGAGAATTTCCTGAGCTTAGGAGTTCAAGACCAGCCTGAGCAACAGTGAGACCCCCATCTCTACTCAAAATAGAAAAATTAGCCAAGTGTTGTGGCAGGTGCCTATAGTCCCAGCTACTGGGGAGGCTGAGGCAAGAGGATCGCTCGAATTTAGGAGTTTGAAGTTGCCATGAGCTTTGAAGCCATGACACTCTACCCAGGGATGAGACTCTGTTTCAAAAAACAAGGAGTAATTTGAAAACACACACACACAAAAACAAACAAACAAACAAACAAACAAAAAACAACAAATACCGTGGTATTAGATTACAACCCAAGGCATAAAATAAATATTTGATTCCATACTGATAAATAAGTAAATAAATAAATAAGGGAGCAGAGACAAATCCCTCTACAGAATAATTCCTAAAACAGCAGATACTTCTTCCTTCTTCAGGAGATGGAATTCAATTCCACCCTGTTTGAGTGTGGGATGGATTTGTTGCCTTTCATTCAAAGAACAGAGTATAAAAAGAAGAAAAAGTTACTTTATAACTTTTGTTATAAAAGTTATGTTATGTTAATGGAGACAAACTTTTATGTTATAAAAGTGACAAACTTTTATGTTATAAAAGTGATGTTTATGGTGACAAACACCACTTACCCACGTGATGGAGAATAACATCACCAGTGATAAATCACATCGATGTCATATGCCTTCAATGTGATACAGCAATAACGCCATTCACCCCCATGGTTATTATTCTCCAAAACCTGTAACCCCGGTCTAGCCATGAGGAAAATATCAGACAATATCTCATTGAGGAACATTCTGCAAAACAATTGGCCAGTACTCATTAAAACTTTCAAGGTCACAGGAAATGAGGAAAGATGAGAAATTATCACAGACCAGAGGAGTCTGAAGAGACATAATGGCTAACTGCAATGTGTAATCCTGGATGGGATACCGGTAGAAAATAAAGGCATTAGTGGACACAGTGGTGAAATATGAATAAAGTCTGGAGTATAGTTAATGGTAATAAGCCAATTTTGGTTTCTAGTTTTAACAAATATACCAAGCTATGTCAGAGGGAACTGAGTGAGGAGTATGTGGGAACTATAATCTTTGAAATTTTTCTGCAAACCTGAAATTATTTCAAAATAATAAAAAATTCAATGCCAAAATAATTCATGAAAAAAATACCTAACTATAGTAGCCATAATAATTCTGGCAATGTTTATTGAATGAGTAGAAATAATTAAGTTCCTTTTTTGAAATCTATTTATTTTGTGATTCATACTGAGTAATTTTTGTTATTGGTGACATTTTGAAAATGTTCTTTCTTTGATTACTCTGTGACTATGTTGTTTGATGATGTACTTCTGGTAAGTTGATTCTAACAAAAGTTCAATAAAAACTGTAAATTGAAGTAAAGAGGACAATTTTAAAGGACAATATTTAGTAAATTCTTAAAAGAAAGTAATTTTCTTAAAAGGAGATATATCACCAAACTAAATTGTAAAGTACTTAGTATTTAGGAACTGAATAAAATCTTCATTCATAGCTGGTTTTTAAAACCACTGACAATTTAACAGAAAACTTATCTCTCTTTGCAGTGTATATAATTTCATCAACATCTTTAGAATAGAGGCGGAGTAGAAGCCAGATTAGAGTTGGTTGAAGAGTTTAAAGGAGGAGAAGAAATAAAAATAGGGAGTGTAGGCAAGGCTTTCAAGAACTTTAGATATGCAGAAGAAAAATTGAGCAAGAGCTAGAACAAGATGTAGAATTAACAGAGCATTGTTATACCTTAAGATGAAGGATATTAGAAAAAAATTATATTGACAGGAAATATCTCAATCTGAGAGAGAAATAAATGATGTAGAAAAGAGTAGAAAACTCCAGGATTCAAGCAAATGAGGAAGTATGTTCTAGAAACTAGTGGAAGAATGGCCTTTCTTAGGATCCAGCCAGACAATATAAATTCAGAGACACGAAAGTTGATAGATTTGGTAGTGGGAAAATTGGTGTGGGGAGACTGATGTTATTGTCTTGACTTTCTGTCCAGTAAAATATGAGGTGAAGCCATCAGTTTAGACTCCCGAGGAAGGGGATTTTTTAGTTTTGAAAAGACAAGAGACAATTAAACCTAATATTCTCAAAAACGGGGAAAATGAACTTTCTAGGGAAATGCTATCTTTTCAAGGAATTTAGAATTTTTAAAATAAAATCGTAACTGAAAGAATTCATCTTGGCCATCATCTTAAAGATATTTATTTGAAATACATGAAATGGATTAAAAAAAAAAAAAACAATGTGCATTAAAACCTACTCCCCTGGAGACAAATAAGAGACATTATCTGTTATTCATGTGCAGTATAACATCAGTTTCATTTAGAATTCAATCTGGAATTGGAACTTTCCACCAAAGTGCTTATAGGGCCCACTGTTAATTATGCATACACATGTACAGAGAGCATGCACCTCACAACTTTAGTGATACACAAATTTAGGCCTTTCCTAGAGTAATTAGGAAGAAGCCTTCTGCAGAGTACTATAGTGGATAGCAGTGCTCTAATACTCTTTGAGAAACACAGTTTAACACTGGCTCTCAGGCATAACAGATTAAAACCTGAGAAATCCCTGTAATTACTATTAGATACCCTGACATGAGAAATGGACCATTCCATTGTAGCCCAGAATGATGCATAAAAAGAAAAATCAGCAAAACAGTTCCCTAAATTCCTAAGTGAGTACAAATATATTTTGAAGGACAGAGTGGCATCATTGAAGGTTGGAATTGTCCACTGCAATCAGAAACCACTCCAGGGCAATTGCTATGTTAGAGCCAGTTGAGGGGCAAAGACAATAAAGTCATTGTTTTTAAGTTTTTAGTACAGGAATCAGATGCAAGCTTTCTGCAAATGATCACTTTGTTAAACTCCCATAGTAATTCTAATCATTTGTTAACTATATGATCTCAGATTGACGGGCTACCATAGTATCAGCAATCAGTTACTATTTAATTTCTCCTTTTGCACTCTTTACACTTATTTCTCCTTTATCACTAGGCTCTCCTGAATGATGCTGACTGGTATTGGCCTTGGCATGCATCCTTATTTGTTATTAACATTAATGGGAATGTTACTAGCCTGTGAGCATTCATATTTTTTTTTTTTCATTTTGGGTGCGTATTTGTGTCTTATCTCTTTTTTTCTTGTTTATACTTGCCAAATTTTTGCCTATTTTATCAGCCTTCTCACAGCACCATATTTGGGTTTGACTGGTTAAGATTATAGCAAAAGAATTAAAATTCCTGGAGTCACACTGTTCTGAATTTAGGAAACCTGCTGAGCCGTATAGCCTTGGGAACACTGCATGCTCCGTTATTGAGGCTTACGGGATTTCTCTGAAGAACTTCAGATCATGTGGAAGGAGGTTGGTTTATGTTTCTAAATAACAGTTTTCTAGAATAAATGCCCACACATACTTGCATTACGCAGGACAAAAAGAAAGTCCTGGATCATGGTGCATTGTGAGATTTTCCTATTTAGTTTCTTTCATAAAGGATGAAGATAATAAACTTCATGACTTTCAGAAATAATTATTCACAAAATGTGATTATTTAAAAACACCTGAAAAATGTTTATAAGATTTATAAATACTTATTGAAAGGAAATCTTGTATCACCCCATATAATTAGTATTTCCTTGAGTGATTTTATGATAAATAAAAATATCAAAATTTCATTTCAAGTATCTCCTCTGGCCTAATTATGGGTAGTGGATTTTTCCATATAATAAACAAAAATAGGATTTCATATTTATTATAGTTCACATTTTCAACATTTTCCTAGAGTACTTAGTATGGTAAGCCATTGTAAAAATGACTGGACAGCACATAGGAAGCAATTTATCCTTGCCCTTACTTATCAAACAAGGTCATACACAAACCACTTTGCAGTAGATAACAGAGAAAAATACAGGATGTAGCTAAGGGTTTTCATAAAAATTAAAAGTTTCATAAAAACCTTTCAATGTGGATGTAAGATATCTGTTAAACCTTACAGAAAGGGAGTACTCTCCCACCTTCCCACTTCATTCACTGCCTGGCTGGTGCACAAGAATTCTAGCTAAGCAGAATCATTAATACCAGGCTCCACTCCGGATAGGCTTCTGGAAGGGAAATAGCAGCACTGGGCAAAATGATACACAAAAAAGTAAGGCTTTTGTTATCTCTGTCTAAGGTGTACTCTATGCCTTTGTTTCAGTTTTAACTCCTATCAACAACTTAGAGTCACGCACTGATTTCCTAACACTGTGTATACTACATAAACATAAAAATCATGTTTAAAATCTTTTCTTATGATACTAAGTTTCTTTCTTCTTTTGTTTCTGTATGATATTTTTATAATAGCCAAAATATTTTCTCCCCCCAGGGTTTGCAAATTATAACTTTCATTTTCTAAAGCAAGTCGCTTACTGACTTAGCCTGCCAGTACGTCTTTAAATAAGCAACTGTAGTTCTTAAAATCCATGGTCTCACATGTATTTAACTACTAGATTTAGACAGCTAACCATCGAAACTGCCTTCTCTGCGATATAAGAGGATGTCATATGATAGGATATTCTCAGAGATAGATTCATCAGATAATATCTCTGGTTTTTCTCTATAAAGACTTTTCCAGGTGGCACCATTACCCATAGGTTCAGAATGAGAAAAGCCATCTAAGCTATTTTAGTTAGTGATTGCAATCAGATGTTGGTAAGAGAATCCCAAAATATCAGGGGCTTCACACGATGCAAGTTTATTTTCTCTCGTTTAAACAAGTCCCAAAAATAGGCATTTCAGGGCTGTTGTAACGGCTACACGATGCCCTCAATATCCCAAGTAACTTTTGCTTTTATGCTCTGTCATTCTTATCGAGGTGGAGAGCTGATCTATGAAACTTTCAGAAGCCATTGTGTTCCAGGCAGGAAGAAGAAAGTGAAGGAAGCAAAAAGAAGTGGTAGCTTTATCAGGAAATAAAAATCTTTCCCCTAAATGTCCAGCTAACTTCTTGCATCACCTCCCCAAATGCAAGGGTCCTTTGTAATTTATATATTTGAGTTCACCACGTGCTCTCATCTATCCTACAGAGTTTTTATTAGTAAGGAGGTAGGAAAGGGAAAATAGATATTAGGTATACTTCCTGACACAAAAGCTTAAGAGTGTCTCATAAGACAGGGAATTCCCTACAGTGCAGGAATATATGAAAGGTCAAGTGAGGTCAAAGCGGAAAAACATCCATTAATTTCAACAACAAAAAGGTTGCTGCTGGGGTGGCGCCTGTGGCTCAAAGGAGTAGAGCACTGGCCCCATATACTGGAGGTTGTGAGTTCAAACCCAGCCCCAGCCAAAACTGCAAAAAAAAAAAAAAAAAAAAAACCTACTGAATTGACATAATGCATTTGTTTTTATGGTATATAATTATACACAACTAAGCAAAAAAATAAAAGTAAAAATAACACTGTGAGGAAAAATGAGAAAGATGTGGTGCTAGCTTCTCTCACTGATAATCCAAACATTTTGTTTCATTTTTTTTTTGTTTTGTTTTGTTTGAGCTGGTTTTATTGGAAGCTAAGTGATTTTGAAGAAAGGAGAAGCTTGCTTCTCATTATCAGGCCATTTAAAAAGATATATGCATAAAACATGAGGAACTCAAAAATTATGAAAGTATATGAGGGAAAACTGGAAAAACTTTTCGCTACTTGGTTTGTCACAACTACCTCTTAAAGGTCAATGTGCTTATCAGCCTGGTGTGGATCCTTCTAAAGTTCTATGTATATACAATTTTTTTTAGTAAGAAGAGAAGTCACAACAAGTATCTGGAGCCTTGACAATTCATTTCTTCTGAGATCTCTAGACAATTTTCTAGAAATGTAAATAGAGAAGTGCTTTCTGTGCACACTGGTTCCCAGAACACGCTACATTCCGAGTACTACTAGAAACCCAGGGACCTGTGCAAGGGTGAGGCCTTGAAGCTGAAGTTTCATTACTCTTGCAGAAAATCTGCCACTGTAATGTGGGTAGCCAGTGTATAGATCTTAGCTGTGCACAAAATGCAATTCTTTTTATTTTATTCTTCTTATCCACTTCATTTCTTTTTAAGATCCTCATTCTAACTGGAGTAGTGGAAACTGGTTTGTTCTTAGTCAACTGTGGTGTTACTCTCTTTCCTAAAGTTTTAGTTCAAGTTTCCTGGGAACTTGAAGGTGTTAAAGAGCTAGAATAGACAATTCTTGGCAAGGACATTGAAGACTCAGGGTGTCCAGGCCCATGGTGTAGCCATTTTTATTTTAGACTCTTTCTCCTTTCCCAGGGATTACTCCTCTTTGGGAATCACCAACAGGTAGACTCTAGTCTAGCAAGTTACTTCCAACTACTAGTGCCTGTAGTCCCAGCTACTCAGGAGGCTGAGGCAAGAGGATTGCTTGAGCCCAAGAGTTGGATGTTGCTGTGAGCTATGACACCATAGCACTCTACCAAGGGTGACAAAGTGAGACTCTGTTTCAAAAAAAAAAAAAAAAAAATTACACATTTATGGGCCAAGGCTCACATCTGTAATCTCAGCACTCTGGTAGGCCAAGGATGGTGGATCATTTGAGCTCAGGAGTTCAAGACCAGCTTGAGCCAGAGCGAGACCAGTCTCTAAAAATAGCCAGGTGTTGTGATGGGTCCCTGTAATTCCACCTACTCGGGAGGCTGAGGCAAGAGGATCAATTGAGCCCAAGAGTTTTGAGGTTGCTGTGAGCTACGATGCCATGACACTCTACCCAGGGTGACAAAGTGAGACACTGTCTCAAAAAAAAAATAATAATAATAAACCCAGACTTTTTTTTTGCATGATTAAATTGTGTTCAAAAAATAACTGTCACCACTTACTCTTCTAACCAGCGAATGGAAATTACTCTTACATCACCTTTAAGAAGTACCTCAGTAATCCTTTTAGACTGTATCATAAAGAAATAATCAGAAATATGAAATGTTCCAAGAGATTTATCCCAGCTCAATACAAGAAAAATTGATACAATCTAAATACCCGACAATAAGGCAGCAATCAATACATTTTACTCTCTTGTAGGTAGGTAGGATCATACAATAGTACCATGATAATGGATGTTTAATAAGGTTGAATGTTCTTAACTATAAAATGAAAGAGCAAAATCTCTAGCTGTTTTTTGTTTTCCTACTCAGATACTTCAAGTTGTCATGTTCAAGTCTTCAAAAAGTTCATTGTTTTAATTTGACAAGTTCAACATTTGCCTTTTCCAGTCATAATATGAGGTGTACAAATACCTTTCATTTACTTACTTGGGGCCTTTTAGGGATAATTCATGGGTTATTTTTGTCTATTTGTATTTCATATTATTTTAAAACTGAAAGTTGAATAAGCAATCACAAGCCTTCTTGTACTTGTTGAAGGAAAATATATTGTTCTGTTTTTTCCTTTGCATTCATTTATATATGTAACTAAAGAGCATGTCAGGGATGCATAATTTTGACTCTACCTCTTTCTGATTAAATAAAAATCTTTCTTTTTTTTTTTTTATTTTGAGACAGAGTCTCACTTTGTCACCCTAAGTAGAGTGCTATGGCATCTAGCTCACAGCAACCTCAAACTCTTGGGCTCAATTGATCCTCTTGCCTCAGCCTCCCAAGTAGCTAGGTGACCCCCACAACACTCATCTATTTTTAGAGATGAGGTCTTGCTCTGACTCAGGCTGGTCTGGAACCTGTGAGCTCAGACAATCCACCCGCCTCGGCCTCCCAGAGTGCTAGGCTTACAGGCATGAGCCCCTGCACCTGGCCCTAGGGTTTTTCTTTCAGTAGTTCATTTGAAAGAAGAAGATCTCACATGTTGTCAGTTTTATTTGATCTTATTAAATTTTTTGTTTATTTTCCAGATGTCTAGTCAGTTTTTACCTTGAAAATGTCATTGTCATGCCAGTCTGGAAGTATTATTTTACTTTCATCAATTCATAAGGATTTTATCTTCCCCTCTCTATATTTGAATTAAAATGAATCACCAAACATTCATTTCTGAAATTGTCACTACACTTAACTATTGATAAATTTATGATTTAATGTGATTTATAACCATAAATTTATAATTTCATTTATTTGCAGAAATGAAACATAACTTTTTTTAGTGCTTTGTATGTTATTTGTAGTAAAATATATGACTTTAAGAACAACAAATTATAACTTTTCTTTCTCTGAAATTAATACCAAATTGAAAATGCAAAATCTCCATGAACTGTGAACATATTAGTGCTTAATCTGCCTACACCAAGGTCATATGTCTTGGCATTAACCTGTGGAATGGTAAAATCAATAGACCAAAGGATCATAATATTTAGTAGCCATTACCTATAAAAAATGTATTAAAAATAAAACAAAGCAATAAGATAAATCAACATGGAAGGCAACATAATTACTTTACAACTTTATCAGTACTTTAGGAAAACAAGGACCATGAACATAAGATCTCAGCCCTATAAGTATCTGTACCATAAACATATTTTTGGTCAGCTACAATTAAGCATCTGCACCAGAGAGAAGTCAAACAGATTCTTTGTGTAGGAATATTTTCTATGCAATGTATAATTTGTTTTTTCAGCAGGTGTGTAAGTGACAATGAGGGGCAACATGGTTATAATAATTAATAGCACAGCCATTGGGTCCAGTCTTCTTTAGTTTCAATCCTGGATCTGCTACTCACTACCTGTTTGACCTCTCTGCCTGTTTCTCATCTGTAAAATGGGAATGGGTTTTGTTAATGTTAAATGAAAAATGTGGGAAACAATGAGAATCAGAGCTTGCAATTATAAAGTGTTCTTTAAATATTTGCTATTATTATTATGATCCCTTTTTTGTTGCCCATTCATTTTTCTCTTGCTACAGGAGCCACTCTATGGCTCAGAGTCTACTAGCGAAAATTTCAGAAAACAA
Source organism: Loris lydekkerianus (assembly GCA_963574355.1). Taxonomy (NCBI): domain Eukaryota; kingdom Metazoa; phylum Chordata; class Mammalia; order Primates; family Lorisidae; genus Loris; species Loris lydekkerianus. The sequence continues at coordinate 52,603 of CAUYPK010046578.1, forward strand.
ATGAAACAAACACAGAAAGAAAAGCACAACAAAAGCAGCACCTGACACTGGCCACCAGGATTTTACCGATATTTGCAAATTATTCTGATCATCTAATTCCAAATTCTCATCATTAGGTGAAAGGTTGGCTTATATTTTGTTTTGAAAGCTTACTTTACATAAATCTGATCAAAATAAAGATAAAAGCATGTAAATTTGGTTAAACTACCAAAAAGGCTAAAATGCTTACAGGTTGTTCTTTCCATCCCTCATCCACAAGTAAATAATTGTCACCATACTCTTTTTTTATTCAATATGTTTGAATTTTCTGCAGTCCTTTTCCATAATGTAAATTCAATGTTCTCGAGATTATTTTAATAAAGTTTTAACTATAATTGACAAACAATTATATTTCTAAAGGTTTTATGGAGCATTCATGTGAAATAATTTCTTACTTTATACATTAATATATCAAACCAATTTGTTTAGTGAGCTTTACTCAAAAAGCCCTCCCTAAAACAACTATAATGTTATTTTAATCTAACACAACAGAAAGGGAACATCTGTCACATCTAGTTTTTTAAAAAACTCTATGTTTTTATGCATCCTCATGAAATTTATATTAGGGTGTCTGAAATTTCCTAAAATTGTATATGTACACTGAAAGATCATTTATTAAAATTTAGTAAAATTGGATCCCATTGTAACAACCTTAGTTGTATTTTTTCACGTGGGCTAATGTTTTCTGTTCACTCTAAATACAAAACAATGATAAATTTTTTTCATGATAAAATTTTTGAATAATACACTCATTATTACGGGGGGAAAATCCCTAAACTGAAAATCATCTTACCCAGAAAGCAACACATTAGTAATACTTGTATGTCCAGATTATTGTTGTTTCTTATGATCTTAGGTTCATAGCATATAGAGAGCCATTTTTTCCCTGCTTTTCTAAAAGTTAACATGATTCCATAAGCATTCTGTGCCATTCCTTGTTTTTAGAAAACTTGGTTATAAGGGTTCCATGATAATTGTTCATCCATATTTTACTGGGACTCCAACCTTGTATGCCTTTTCATATTCACTTTGCCATCTCTTTCTTCTACTCTCTTGGCTGGTGGGAGGGAAAGCTATTCTAGGTCATGCCTCTCCTTTCTGAATTTACATGAAACAGTACGGCATGTTGGTAAGGGAAGAATCTGGTTTACACATTAGCCATTACATTAGTGGGGGATTAACTATCCTGAGGTCACCTGCGGCTAACAGGAAATAGGAGGAGTAGAGAACAGGACTGCTCTCAAAACTAGCGATCCTTTTAGAGAAGTCTCAAATGCCAAGTGACCATGCCTCCTGAGTGATCTGCTCTCTCTTTGTGGCTTACGTAAAACAGTGGCAAATATAATGATGCATTGTTTGACATAGCTTCAGATCTTAACTCATTTCCCTTTACTCCTCATCCTTACGACACAGCGCTGGCACATCTCAATTGGAATTTGAGCAGCTTAATCCTTGCTTTGGATTCTGTTTTCTTGAGACAATAAATTCTTTTTCTGAATGTATTAAAACATTTCTCTTTTACTACTTGGAGAACCTTATTTCCGTTGTTTGGCTATTATATATAGTAGAATATAATGACCATGTTGTGCATGTCTTTGCCTGCCCTTCTTTGTATTTTACAAGACCAATAAGAAATCCTGGATATACTGATGAAAAATAGCCTTGTTGAGGCTATTAAATATTTATCACAAATGAGTTTTCAGAAAGGTCATGCTTATACATACCCTTACAAGAAGTGAAAAGAATGCTCATTGCCAAATTTGTGTTTATAACTTTGACATTTGCTAATCTGATGATCCTAAATGTTTTTGTTTTAAAAAATGTGGTAATTACTGAAAATATGTTTTCATAGATTTACTGGTCATCCATATTCTTTTATAAATTTAAACCCTCATAAATTATTTATATGAGAGTTGGTTTATGCTGATTTATAAGAACTCCTTAATAATGAAAGCATCCTTTGCTAATTTTGATAAAAATACATTTACTCTCTATTTTAGTTTTTGCTCTATGGTTTTGTTTATGGGTTTTTTTGTAAGTCAATAAAAAATAACAATTTATACCATTCTGCCACCTAACATTTCATGCACAGAAAATTTGTAAGTTGGAAAAACAAACATAAAAGGTTATCACAAGTAGGAATTACTGATGACTAAAATTTTAAAAAATGCTAACTCACCCTACATTAATACATACAAAAGTAAAAAGATACTACAAAAATAAAAATATTACCCCAGACAAAAATTCACATAGGTTTCAGGAGAAATGTCAAATATCTCTGCAATTATTACTTTTCTAAATAGCCTGGCAATGTTTACGTAGTAATTCTTCCTTTCCCTAAAGATCTTTTAGACATATTTTTATTCTCTTTTTTTTTTTTCCCACACAGAATCTCAACCTGTCGCCTTGTATAAAGTGCCATGGCGTCATCATAGTTCACAATAACCTCAAACTCCTGGACTCAAAGTGGTCTTCTTGTCTCAGTTTTTCTATTTTTAGTAGAGATGGGGTCTAACTCTTGTTTAGGCTGATCTGAAACTCCTGAGTTCAAGCAATTCACCTGCCTTGGCCTCCTACACATGTGTGCTTCCAATTAAATAGCGAATATCTGTGGTGGTTTTTTTTTCCCCCCCCCATTCTTTAGGTACTTTACTTAGGGCAATGACCTCCAGTTCCATCCAAATTATTTCAAGAGGTATTAAGTCATCTTTCTGCATGGCTAAGTAGTATTCCATGGTACACACTTACAGCATTTTGTTAATCCACTCATGAATCGGTGATCATTTGGGTTGATTCCACATCTATGCAATTGTGAATTGTGCTGCAATAAATATTTGAATTATTATCAGGCCCTTTTACTTTTTTCTAACAGTTCATTTCTTCATCAAACTCATACTACATGCTTTCAATTAAGGAAGTTTTTTTAATGCATTATTAGGAAGTTCAAGCTTTATTAAAGTGGCAAATACAATGATGATAATGATATTTTTATGAATACAATGTATATATGTATTGAGAAAAATTAAATGTTACAGGAGATAGTAAGATACAAAGTAAAATCCTCTCCCCTCCCCCACCCATGCCACATCACATATGCACATATGTATATATACATACGCACAGGCAATTTAAAGTCACCCACAGTTAATGGTTTTTTATTCATTTCTTATGGTGATTATAATTATAAGTTTATAAATAGTTTTATTTACCAAATATAGAATTATCATTTTTATTGTCCCTTCTCTAGGAAAAGAGAGAAATGTATTGCATTTACATTAGCTCCCACCTACATTCACATTATTCTTTTTTAGTTCTTTTGATGGTTGGGTTTTAGTATTTACACAACGTGCTTGAACATGCATTTTTTATCTAATCTTTAGAAAAAAACTTCCTGCTATTAAAAGAGGAAATTAGAATTAACTTGTCTCTTTCTTTACACTTCTTTTTCCCAGGATGCTTCTGAATATTTGTTCATTATAAATTTATGATGTGACATATGTATCATTTAGACTCTTTTTCTCTATTCATAATGCTTTTTTTTGATACTGAGTCTCACTATGTTGCCCTTGGTAGAATGTCGTGGCCTCATAGCTCACAGCAACCTCCAGCTCTTGGGCTTAAGCGATTCTCTTGCCTCAGCCTCCTCAGTAGCTGGGACTACAGGTGCCCGCCACAACACCCAGCTATTTTTTTGTTGTTGTTGCAGTTGTCATTGTTGTTTAGCAGGCCCGGGCCGGGTTCGAACCCGCCAGCACTGGTGTATGTGGCTGGTGCCCTAACCACTGAGATACGGGCACCAAGCCTCTATCCATAATTCTTTTTTTTTTTTTTTTTAATATCTAACATGCAGTGATTTATTTAACATGAGCTTGATGGAAGGACAGAGGCAGCCATGCACAAAGGGAGAAGCACCGTGCTGTGTGTCAGGCGACAGGAGGGCGTAGCATGAGATGTGGACTTGTTTGCCTTTTTCTTTTCTTCCCTCTTCCCACTCTGCTCCTTCCCTTCTGGCTGTACTGGAGAGCCAGGTAGCAAGTCTATTGTCCTTTGCATCTTCTAGTCCAAGTCCAAAGCTCATGTCTGTGCAGTTCTAGTAATTGGGGAGGCTTCTGATTCTTGCTCGAATTGAATAGTTGCATATCCCAGAGGGACAGGTGCGCCGTTAATTTTGAGTCTGGCCACACTCAGGAGTTCAGACCCCACCGGCGATCACTCTCAGCTGTGTCTCTCTTTGCATGTTGGCTTCGGTTTCTCTTACTACAGATGACTTCATCCGGCCGGGTGAAATAGTCATTTGCAATTCCAGGTCACGTGTCCCAGACTCTGGGTCTATTATCGTCTCTCCGTGTACGAAACGTTGCCAAGCGGGCTTTCCTTCAAGGTGACAAGAAGGCACAGACAGCCCCAGCCTCCTTAACAGAAATAGACCCTGTCTATCCATAATTCTTAAAGCTCTCCTCTATATGTTGATATTATGCCATGAAAATCAACAAATTCAAAAAATGGAAGTTTTTATCATTCAATTATTCAGATAATGTTTTTTCATTGAATTAAGTAAGTATAATTTACTAGATTTTGAATCATAATTGCTGAAATTGAAAAAAATACTTTAAAAACAAAGTAAATTTTCTTTTAAGTTTTATCTTAAATTTTAAAAAATATACTAAGGCATACTTTGATGCCAATGATTCTTATGTGTTACCATCTTTTCTGTTGAAATCTTTTTGGGGCAATTTTTTCATAGGTGTTAAATTACTTTGTTCTTAAGTGTCTGAAAACATTTATTTGACATTCACAACTTATTAATGGTGTGAGTAGGTAGAGAATCCTAGTTTCAAAATGTTATTTTTCATAAAAACTGAAAGCTATTGCACTTTTTTTTTTTTTTTTTGCAGTTTTTGGCCGGGCCGGGTTTGAACCCACCACCTCCAGTATATGGGGCCAGCACCCTACTCCTTTGAGCCACAGGTGCCGCCCATAGTGTACCATTTTTTGAACAGCTTATATTTTTTATTAGAATGTTACCACTTTGTGGTTCTCCTTTCTTTGTAAACAAACTTTTTTTCTTTATGAATTTGTAATATTTTTATTTTTAACATTAGTGGTGAAATTTACTAAGTGTAGTCTTATTTTATTCACCCTGTTATGCAGTAAATTGTCCCTTTAAATCTGAAAATGTATGTCCTTTTTTTTTTTTTGACAGGGTATCACTCTGTTGTCTGGGCTAGAGTACAGTGGCATCATCATAGCTCACTGCAACCTCAAACTTGTGGGCTCAAGACTCACCTGCCTCATCCTCAGCCTCCTGAGTAGCTGAGACTACAGGTGGGTGTCATCGTGCCTGGTTAATTTTTCTATTTTTTTTTTTATTTTTTTGTAGTGATGAATTCTCTTTATGTTACCTGGCTTGGTCTTGAACCCCTAGCATCAAGTCATCCTCTTACCCTGGCCTCCCAAATTGCTAGGAATACAGGTATGAGCTACAACACCTGGGAAGAAACTTTTTTTTTTCTAGCATTATTGATTAGTTCCTCATCCTTCAGAGGATTATCATACTTTGCCTTGATTTTGTTTGATTATTCTGAGAGATTTTCTAGATCTTCCAATTCAGCCACAAGTTGTGTAAATTTGTAATTTAGTAAAAATGCACTGAATTTTAAATTTTCCTACGTGTATTCTAAGTCTCAGATCTTTTTATGTTTTCATGGCTGATTATTCTTCTTTCGTGGAAGCAATATTCAGCTCAGTTTTCTCTCAAGATATGAATTGGGTTTAATTTATTTTTTCATTTTAAAACAATTTTTTGTTTGAAATTTTTCATCTATTAATTATATTATTCTGTGTGTTGTTCCTCGTTCATCTCCTTCACACTTTCTGTTTTACTTAAATGTCTTGTTATATGTGTTGGTCTGTTAATATTTACAGATGAAATACAACATTTTTGGCATTGGTACATAGCATGCTGGATTCCACAATGGTAGTACGTATGTTTCTCCGATAAGACTCCCATAATTAAATCTGACCACCGATTCTGGGTAAGTGAACAAATCACACTTTCGGACAGGTATTGACCTCTGTGTGGGTGGTCAGCAGGCAAGCAGGTATGCTCAAGGTCTTCATGATTGCCAAACCAAAGAGTTTTACTATGAAAATGAACATGTTTAAATAAAATATTTCTGGGTTTTTGGTCCAACATTTTCTTCTTTGTAGTCTCTTGATGATTCTATCAGCTTCAGGAGGCTTCCATCTCAAGCCCTTACTGGTAATCCTGCCCTAAAACCAGACTATTTTATCCAGAGGAATTTTTTGGATTTCATTCTGAGGGCAAAATTCACTACAGCCTGCTGTTCTGTTTATGAGCTGGAGACACAGAGGTACAAACATTCCAGGTGTTCTCAGTGAAGTTCCTTATAATAATTACCTTGACAATTGACCCACAACCTATTCTGGCTTTGATATTTGTTGACTATCAGCTTAGTTTTCCCCAAGGCGTCCTCTGAAAATCTGCTTACTTCTGGTGTTAGCTTCATTTTTGGCACTTCTGAATTTGCCTTCAATCTGAACCCATCAACTTTCTATCTACCAGTAACCCTCTTATCAACAAATATGAACTGTTTTTAATTGACAATTTTATTATGGTCTTTTGTTTTCACATGCACACAAACTCAGCAACATTCTGTCTGTAATTACAAGTGGATTTGAGGAACTAAGAGTAATAGCCACGATTGGTTAGCTTGTCATGTGGATTGGAAATGTATGTATATTATATTTAACATTTCACACTTCTCTTCATCAAAATATTCTTACTTTGATTTCTTTTCTAGATACAAGTTTGTGTCATTTTCAGAACTATCCCTCTAAATTATATCAGTAGAAATGTGAATAAACTTGTAGTAAACCCATCTTTTAATTTAAGAGAAATTACAATATTTAAAATATGAATTTTTCTAATCCTAAACCTGATATGTGTTTCCATTTACTGAAGCATTTAGGTCTCATAGTAAAGTTGTATAGAATTTTTAATAAAGTTAATACTTAACTTTTTATGATTATTTCAAAGCATTGCAAATGCTTATATTTTGCTATTGTTATAGTATATTTTTAATTATGTTTCAAGGTTAATTTTTGTAATACATAAACATTTTGTTAGTAACTTTTACTTATATTTTTGCGGTTTAATTTGTGATTTTTTTCATATGACTTTCTGAGTTTTTATGTAGATAATATTATTTGTAAATAATGGTAATTTTCTTTACAACTTTGAAATTGCCATATCTCATTTTGTTTTGTCATATTGTTACATGATTCAGGACTAGCAAAACAATACCAGAAAATATGCTAACAATACCACCTTTGTCTAATTTCAGAATTACATGTAAATTTATTTTTTTTATTTCTTTTTTCCCAACACATCCAACATTTTCTTTCTTTTTTTTTTATTGTTAAATCATAGCTGTGTACATTAGTGCAATCAAGGGGTACAATGTGCTGGTTTCGTATACAATCTGAAATATTCTCATCAAACTGTTCAATGTAGCCTTCATGGCATTTTCTTATTGTATGTAGACATTTGTATTCTGCCTTTAGTAAATTTTGCCTGTACCCATTCTAAGATGCACCATAGGTGTGGCCACACCCATTACCCTTCATCCACCCTAACCTCCCCCCTCCGTTCCCCTTCCTTGGCCCTTTCCCCATAGTCTTGTGCTATAGTTGGGTTATAGCCTTCATGTGAAAGCTATAATTTAGCTTCATAGTAGGGCTGAGTACATTGGAGACTTTTTCTTCCATTCCTGAGATACTCTGCTAAGAAGAATATGTTCCAGCTCCATGCATGTAAACATGAAAGAGGTAAAGTCTCCATCTTTCTTTAAGGCTGCATAATATTCCATGGTATACATGTACCACAATTTGCTAGTCCATTCGTGGGTCGATGGGCACTTGGGTGTCTTCCATGACTTATTGATTATGAATTGGGCTGCAATAAACATTCTGGTACAGATGTCTTTGTTATATTGTGACTTTTGGTCTTCTGGGTATAAACCTAGTAGAGGAATTACAGGATCGAATGGCAGGTCTATTTTTAGGTCTCTAAGTATTCTTCAA
>CAUYPK010046579.1:0-104201 GCA_963574355.1 Loris lydekkerianus
AACCAGCACGTTACCCCATCCCCCTCAAAAAAAAACTAAAAAAAAAAAAAAAAAAAAAAAAAAAAAAAAAAAAAAAAAAAATATATATATATATATACTATAATTAAAAAAGTTTAAGACTATTATATGTATGATCCTATACATGCACAAATGCATATAAATGATTATATGTATGCATACACGTACATGTGTAAAATCCTAAGAACATCCCAAAGAGGGTGAGACCCTACGGTCAGATGAGGTACAGAGGGGCCTATCTTTTACTGGGCACAGACCACGCTAGTGTTTCAACTGTGTATCACCAATGTGCAGTCACTTGTATAATTTGAAAGAACAAAGTCTTATTGTTAATCAGTAAAAAGTACTTTGGGGAAAAGAAGTGAATGAAGGTAATAAATGAAAGGTAAAGAAATGCACTGATCATGGAATATTTTTAAAAGAAATATATCAAATTCATGTTGATTCCAAGGAAGATATAAAATATAGATGGTTAAGTATGTTGTGAACATACGGATATACAAAACATTATAGATTATACAGTCCAAGTGTACTTTATTGAGAAATATTCATCACAAAGCTCTTCTCAAGCAATGTTTATGTGGACCCAAAACACACAAATCATCTACCTTACCTCAATGATATACTTCTCCAAAGATCTGATATCTTTAAGAGCTTCTGGATCTTGATGGATAACCACAACTTCTTTCAAAGGATACTAGGGAAGAAAAGGGAGGAGAAAGTTCACTGAGCATCTAGTCCTCTAAACTACAGAAAAATGCAATATTGTTTTTCTGAATCCTAAGCTCCAAACTAGTCAAGATGACCTATTACAAAGTCATTCACACCTTTACTGCAGAAAAAGAAAAAAATGGCCATTGCTGAAAGCTCATTATATCAAAAAACATTCCAAGGACTTAATTATTTGGGTCTGTGTGGCATAAAATATAAATAAATTTTCAAACCTTTATTGGAATAGTTTTACGGTCTCGGATCACTCGCCCAAGTTCGATCACAGACTGCATTCTAGATACGGCACTCTCAGTTTTCTTGTCAATCATTTCCTCTCTGAGTGGTAGAGATAGGGATATGAAAGAGATTAGATTTAAAAGGAGAAAATCCAAAACAATAGGCATGCTTTGAGTGAGAGAGAGAGTTAGGCTAGAGAAGGGATGCCGTGGCTGAGCCTCCCAGTGAAACATCTGGGGAAGGACAGTGCTCATGCCTGCTGCTAAGCACCCAGCAGCTCCCAAGGGGGCAAGCCCACACCCCAGATTCCATAGCCCTATAGAGTGCTTCTACCCTGAGCATCCTTCCTGCCGTTTGTCAAAATGGGCCCCAGCCTGAAGCCTCAAGGAGCAGCTCATGTCAGTCTGAGGGGAAGCAGGGCACTGAGGGGCTACAGCAGGGAAATAACTGCTCTCTCCATTTCTTCCTAGGGAGCTGGAGCCCCCATATTCAACTCCCCTCCCCATGGCCCAGGCAAGGCTTATCTGTATTTGATTCTTACCGAACATGGGGCAGCATGAGGTAGTGGATGCTAAGTGTGTCTTTGTCCTGAATAGTAACAGGGTCAATCAACACCTTTAGATTCTGATACATCAATTCAGTGAGAAAAGGTGTGTAGGGGGCCTGGATGAAGACAGAGAACATCATGTCATTTATATACAGCCATCATTCTTGTTTACACTGAAAACAAACATTTTGAGAATGACACAGTAATATGTGTAGAAATGGGCATGAAGTTACTGAACACGTCTATGGAAGAGACATAAGCAGAATAGCAACAGGACTGTAGCCCCCCATCCCCACCAAAAAACCCTAAACCCCTAAGCATCTTCAGACTTCTGGAAGCTGTCTAAAATAAAAACAGGAGAAATAATCATGTTCCAGCCAAGTCAATAAGCACAGAGGATTGAATGTCTTAAACCTCAGAAACTTCATTTGTAAACTGAGGTAAAAAACTACTTGCTTTTTAGGATAAAGGTAAATGAGGTTAGGGATGGAAGGCACTAGGCTCAGAACCTCGTATAAAGCAATTTTCCTTTGGATAAATAATAGAAGGCTTTTAGCATACTGGAGTAGTAGAAACAGGATACAGGGAATTAATGTTGAAGATTTTTTTCACTTGTATGTCATTTAATTAATATTTTAACTAGTAGCAAGATGTTTTGAATAATTACTTGCATATTAACTGATCAGTTAAAATATTATTGTGATATATTTGTTCAGTTAGATATTAGTTCAGGAAACTACCAACTACCCAAAGATAATTATGGCAATCCACATTAAGATGAGAAGGAACAGGATATATAAGCTATCATAATGCTTTTATTTCTATTTTTGGCTAAACAAACAAAGATTAAGTATTTGGAGGATGCTGTAGCAAGAGGGTATCACACATAGTCCATGTGAAAAAGGGGTCAAGCATCTTACCATCAATCTGCAAAGAGAAAGGAGAACACTGAATAAGGTTTCTAGGGCTGTAACACAATCTGCTGCCCCACTTTCACCCTAATAAAAAAAAGCAACATCAATATTTAACTGCTAAAAATAAGCATTTTTCATAAAAACAAATAAGTTTAACAAAAAGAGGCAACACACTCAGAGCATGCAGCATACAAATAAGACATCAGACAAGGAAAAAGGTCATTACCACAGGCTGCCTAGGGTCAGTGCCATCACAGTGGCCTTGCAGAGCAGTGTAGGCAGCCTGGCTGGGATATGCACTTGCTGTCCCCAAACTATCCTCACCTGAGAGAGTGGCCTGACTATGAGATTCTAAAGCTGAGGGCAGACTGGATCCACACACAACAGATAGAAATAGTTGCTAACAGAAAATTTTAAAGTACCTTTAGGTAAGATTGCTTATCTTAAAAATAGTACATACTACACATTTAAAAAAATAATTATACTGCTTAATTGTAGCAAAGACAAAGATAATAAAAAAAAAATTCTTCTGCCATAATTATTATCTAGATACAACTACTATAAACAATTTAGCATATGTCCTTCTAGATATATGTGTATATATGTGGGTGTGTAACACATTTAACAAAAATGAAGGTATAGTTGTATTACAGGCTTTTATTATTAACATATTTTAAGACAGAGCAATGGATGGTGGAAGCCTTCACCTAGCCTGCAGTAAAGGCACCTACATTCCTTGTCTCATACTGTTATTTACACACTTGGTACAGGCAAGTTTTGCTCACTCTAAACCCGTAACAACTACAGAGAAGTTCTGCCCACAGCAAATACTCAATAAATGGTTTCATAGTTGTAGAAGGGAACATAATTCTGTTGTAAAAATACATAAAATGACATTTAGAACTTATAGGTACCTACCAATCAAATAATAAATACACTTAATATGCAATATAAAAGGAAAAGAAAATGACAGTTTCAAAAACTGAAAGCATTTGAAATATTCCTTTTCCTTTTGGCTGTTCTTATTTTTCTTCTACTCAAAAATTTCATACACTTTGCTGTTCCCAACAGCAGTCTGTACTTACCTTGAATCTTCTGCGGTTCATTCTAACATACCAATTAGTCAGCACATCTATAAACTTGACCAGGCGAGGCACCACAGTATAAAGCCTATAAGCTAAAAGTAAGACAAATGAATCAGGCAGCTAGTCCACACCAGGCATCTGGAGTGGGAGGGCTGGATAGAATAAAAAACAAGCAGTCCCTTCCATCCCAGGACCTCCACCTAGTATGGTGACAAGAACCAAAATAAAGGCTCACTTATTGAAGATGTACCATATGGTAGTCATGGTGTTTGGGGATGCATACAAATGTCATTCTATGAGTCACATGGGAATGAATTTGTCAGTGAGAAAAACTGAAATCTGAGTACATGTGACACACAGTCCAGGGCTGCCCACCATCAACACCAGGAAGCAATGTTTATGTGGTGTACAATGTAACAGCACTAACAAAAGCCTAGCTTCATTCCATCATACTATACTGTACATCAGCTATCCACAAACAAGCAAAAGGCTTGAATTAGATGCTAAGAGGTAAGGCATTGGCCAGTGGTTCACAAATAGGAGCGATTTTGCCCTGCAGGGGACATTTGGCAATGCCTGAAGAGACATCTTAGTTGTCATAACTTGGGGGAAAAGAGGTATTACTGGAATCTAGCAGGTGGATCCGAGGGATGGTGCTTAATATCTCATAAAGACACAGCATGGTACCACCAATGAGAAACTCTGGTACAAGCTATGAATAGAATAGAACAGGCATTCTAAAGAGAAAGCTACAGAAGGTAGTGGGAAAAGAAAAAAATCTTGAGGAATTAAAAAAAATTTGAAGGGTTCCCTGAATAACTCAGAGGGTAAGTAGGAAAGAAAGGGCATTTAGCCAATCCTGTTTGAGACAAGGCTTATTTTAAGAATTCTCATTCACTCCCACCCTTTAACTGACACTCTGTTGCACAAAAACAAACACCACAAGTAAAGAGAATTAAGACCAGAAATTAGAAGAAACACAATTATATAAATGAGGCTTGTGGTCTAAGCTAAGGAGGTGGTAAGTTACAACAGGCAGAGCTGTTCTCTGCTGCTGTTCACAAAGATGGGAACTCGTGCTGGTGGGCCAAGTTCCAGGCCAGAGTCGTGAGCTACCCACATGTTCCTAGATAGGTAATTTTGGTGACTGAGGCCTATTCTGTAGAGAAGAGGCCTGGCTAAATTATTTGTAGGGTTAGCACTATGCTTTTTATAGGATGCCCAAGTTTACTACATTTTAAGTTTCAACTCTTATAGCAGTGATTTTCAACTTGTGTGCTATTTCTAATTTGTGTTTTTTTTATTCTGTAGAGAAGAGGCCTGGCTAAATTATTTGTAGGGTTCACTACACTTTTTATAGGATGCTCAAGTTTCCTGTAAGTTTCAACTCTTAGAGCAATGATTTTCAACCGGTATGCCATGAAATTTTGTTTTTATTTTTTTATTTTTATTTTTTAATTATTACAAATCTTTAGTTTAATTTGAAACAATTCAGTTTCAAAAACTTTAAGTTACAACAGTCACAGAAAAAACAAGGAACAGTCAGGAACAATTAAAAAATAATCAAGAGTACTGCACTTTTGTTTGCTTTTAACACTGTCATGGCTTTATTCAAAACACGGTTGCACAAAAGTATTAACTTCAAAGTTTTTAAGGAGAGATTCTGAAGGAACTTAACATACTATGTACATACTGCCATACAAAGAGCATTAAAATAGGATCAAAAACTTTTTTTTTTGAGACAGAGTTTCATTTTGTTGCCCTTGGTAGAGTGCCATGGAGTCATAGCTCACAGCAACCTCAAACTCTTGGACTCAAGTGCTCCCCTTGCCTCAGCCTCTCGAGTAGCTGGGACTACTGGCACCCGCCACAACACCTGGCTATTTTTAGAGATGGGGCCTTGCTCTGGCTCAGGCTGGTCTCGAACTCTTGAGCTTAGGCGATCCACCTGCCTCGGCCTCCCAGAGTGCTAGTATTAGAGGCGTGAGCCACCGCGCCTGGCCAGGATGAAATTTTTGAAGATCATTAATTTATCTCTCAAAGTAGTTCAAAGCACAATAAGTATATTATTTTACTTTTTTTTCACCAACATGATTTAAGTGTGCCGCGGAAATTTAACTTACAAGTTCAAGTATGCCATGAAATAAAAAAGGATGAGAAACACTGTCTTAGAGAATAAATGAACCCCACATACAATGAATACGCAATATACAGAGACAGCAGAAGCTACTTCTGAGGCCACCACCTCTCTGCAAGGTAGTTGCTCTCATATCCACACTGCCAACAAGAGAGCTGAGGGTATGAAGGTGACAGGATGGTAGAGCTCTGGGTCTAGAGCATTGGGAGTTTCCCTGGCCTCTTGTACACAACTCTCATCTCATGGCTGCTCTTCTCCAGTTCCCAGGCAGACCAGTGCATGTGCTTTCAGCTGGTGCCCAAAGACAACGGGGGCCTTGGGCAACAATAACCATATTTCCCACCCACTCGTATCACTCAACTGTGAGCATGTCTCAGGAGAGAGCAGTGCAGGCTTCCAGTGCTATCCTTCCTAGGATAGGAATCAGCCTTACACACTCATTTATGTCAATTTGAACATTAGCTTGACTGGCAAGATCTTTACACATGTTTAAAGAGGTGGATGATACAAAAGGATTAATAGTCCATGAACCAGTAACCAAGCTAATGCTGACCTACAGGTCTGCTCCAGCTACCCACAATAATGCCAGACACCACAGATTAACTTTGCCTTCTCTTACCCTCACTGTGACCAGGGGCCACTCTCTGCCTACTTTACTAGACTATCAGAGGTATTCTGGGTAAGAGTTTTTAGAATTTCTTAACTGGACTATGAGAAATATGACTATGATTATTCTGAAACCAGGAGGAAGCCAACATAATGTACTTTCCCCATCTCTGTCTATAACCAAACTCATTAGGTAACAGAAATATACCAAAATGCCTATTTCATTATGGCTTTCCAAAATTTTCTAATTTTTCTGGAATGGACAGAGATTATTGAATAGTGAAATTAGACCTAAAAATAAATTAAAACTACACTGATAACAAGTACTACTTACTGAGTACCTATTTTCCACCAATTTTTTTTTATAAATCATCTCTATTGAAACTATAGCAACTCTATGAGGCATTATGCAGATAAAGAAATTGAGGGGCACAGACTTTAGGCCACCCTCCAGACTGGAAACAAGACTTGGGTTTTGAATCCATGGCTATCAAGCTCCTTTCTCTTGTGAAGGGATCCTTCAGAGACAGAATCACTCAAAGCCTTGTTAAGCCTGTGTTAACAGGCTTAACAAAACTATTATTTGAGTGACTAAACAATTTTTTATCTATTGCTCTGAATCTCTCAAAATTTCCTCTAAGTTTATAGACAGTTAAATATCAAAAGAGTAATTTTAAAAAGAATAGAAGTCCATATTTCTTGGCAGATAGCCCAAAAGAAACTCACCTGTCATTTCAGTCTCAAAGAACCCGACGAGTGACTGCATGAAGGACAGGATCCATCGGTCTGTAATGTTGGGGCTTTCTTTAACCATGTTCTCATTGTAAAGAAATTCTATTTCTTCTTCCTAGGAATAGGCAATTAAATAAAACAATCACATGCTTGGGGGGAAAGTAACTAGGGGAAAAAATATTCTTTTAATCACTTACACTGAAAGAAGTTGCAAAAGCAAACAACAACAACGACAACAAAATAACCTCAGGCCCTACTGCCAATCTAAGCTTCTGATTCTCAGCAATATTTTCAAAATAAGTACTAATGAGGGACATTAAGTCCTCAATTAATTATGTTTTGACTGAAATGAAGAGAATTTAAGAACAAATTACTTCTCTGCACCAAAGATCGATATTACAAATT
This sequence comes from Loris lydekkerianus, assembly GCA_963574355.1. Classification (NCBI taxonomy): domain Eukaryota; kingdom Metazoa; phylum Chordata; class Mammalia; order Primates; family Lorisidae; genus Loris; species Loris lydekkerianus. The sequence goes on from CAUYPK010046579.1 coordinate 7,393, forward strand.
GAGAGGTATTCTAAAGTCTTGTCACTAAGTGTAGGGGTTAGGTACCTTAAACCTAAAACAAGAAGGACAATAAAACTGTCTAGGATGAAATGCTTACCCACAAACTGAAAATGAGTACTAGGAATTAATTTCTATGCTAAGGCAGTTCACTTTAGCTAGAATGTTCCATCCCATCTTCTTTTTTGCTTTCCAGAATCCTCCTTGAGCCTAAAAACCCATTTTGTCTGTTCCCACTCTGCAGTAACAACTCATAGACTGCTTTGATTCTCAGGTAGCACCACTACCAGGCTTAAACTGCAGCAGGGTAAAACTCTCTCTCCTTGGGTTTAAGTGGTTAGTGGTGGTATCTGCATCCTGCTGGTATGCTCAGACAGTCCCCAGGTATGAGTGGGTTTGATCCAGTCTATATTCCTGAGTGGCACCCTAGCAGAGGCTTGCCACACCCACGTAAGGGTTATTGGCCCTATATGGAACAGAATCACATGCAGGAGAGGTGCCAGGACTGTAAAGAGAGAAAGAAAGCTGGGAACCTGGGGAAGATGCCTGCCTTTCTCAATTCCCAGGGAAATGTCTACCCTGGGAGCCTCAGGTGAACACACCGTCTACTTGTCGGCAGAACAAGTCAAGCCGAGACACAGAAGTGATCTGCCTACTGAAGCACAATAACCAGAGTTGACTCTACAGAGTTGAATGTTACATGTTCATTCAACAGTAATTTCCTAGCTATTCTACTTACAAGCTGCTAGAGATGAGAAGATAAGTGGTACTGAGGCCCTTATCCAACTTGGGGCTTAAAAGCACAAATGGGAACATGTGTAATGAAAGTAATAGACCCTGACAGTGGTTATTCTAGGGGCTCAAGAGGTGGTCCCAGAGCAAGATCTTCTTAGGACAGGCCTTCTGGGCAAGTAGGTAAATTACCACTGTTACTTGTGATCCTGACAACCCAATAAGAACATCAATAACTGCTGTCACTCTCAGTGTCAGCCCAAATGCCGCTCCAAAGAGTTGCCTTTCCTGAACACTGATCTAAATTAGCTGGCCCCAGCCCTCAAGACTCTGCTCCTCCCTAGGTGCTCATTAGCTAATAGTAGCTGACTTTTCATTGTTTCCCTCAATTCCCCACTCTACTTGTTCCATGAGGATAGAGGTATCTCACTCAACACGGTGCCCCTGGCACTAAGAACTAGTCAACTAAGGGACCATATGACATAACTCTTCTTCTACAATGAGGTTCTGTGTCCTGCAGAGGTGAGCTCCTGCCTAGATGGTCCAGCTCTGGATCCCATACTCCTGGCACAGCCCAGACACCAGGGACCTAACTGTACCTTCATGTATAGCCTCCCCATGGTTCTGGATCTCCCCAGCACTGGACAGCAAATAGCAGTCTCAAAAACTTGCAGAGTTCCCCTTCACAGCTCAGCAGAGGAGGTGCTATAGAGATGCTGCAGGCATACACTTAGCTCATCAAGGTCCATACCTTCTGGAGTTTCAGAACATTCTGGATGAAGAAGCGATATGCATTGTACCATGGGATCAGCACATCTTTAAGGACGTCTCGTACACCCTCCTCCTTAAAGCGGAGATTTTCTGCTCTCACTACAGGGGAGTTAATCAGGTATAATCTGGAAGAGGGAGAAAAATTACACAGGAAAGCTACATATAAATAGTAAAACAAATATTACTACTTAATATATTGAGAGAAAATGATGAAAATCATTATTTTTATCTAAAAAAGGAGGAAGTTATATTCTTCAAAAGGTCAATTTAGAACTAAGCTTTTACTTTACGTGAGACCTATTAAGTTAGTAAGGAGTATACATAATCCCATACCAAAATACGGCATTGTATCAGTATAAAAATGCTACCCTGTTTCGCCAAAAATAAGACAGTGTCTTATATTAAGGTGTGCTCCCAAAGATGTGCTAGGTCTTATTTTCAGGGGACGCCTTATCTTTCCTTATTTTCGGAGGATGTCTTATTTTTGGGGAAACAGGGTAGTCTCACTGTAGGACCAACTCACACCAAGAGGAAAGCTGGCCTGGTCCGCCTCCTTTCCATGAACACCATTCACATCCTTACTGTGTATAGACACAGGGATTCACAGGGGGTAACCTTTTGCCTAATGGGCAAAAGCCAGAAATCCTACTAAATAGCCTACTTGGTAGGGGTGATAACTCCTACCACAAAGAATTACCTGGTCCAAATGGTCAACAGTGCTAAGGGTGAGTCTAACATAACTGAGAGTCAAGGGATCCTGCTAACTGCTCCTTGGCAACACAGGTATTGCAATAAAGGTGCTCAATCACGGGCCTGGTCCCAAGTCTATGACATGGGTATGCTGAACAAAATCTCTGGGTCTCTTTCAAGTTGAACACTGTATGATCCCATGATTGTAACTATTTTAAGTAGTGGCTGAAATTTCTCTAAGAGCTTTTCAGTAGTTTTTATTTGCTCCAGCATAAATATATCTCATTTTGGCTTTAAATAACAAAATTAAATCCAATACAGGTCTTCCTCAAAAAGACTTAAGGTATGAAAATACCTTTATTATTTAGAAAACTATTTTAGGGGTTTAAAATCAACAACCATACCAATGTAACCTCCTCATAACAGATGTACATTTTTAAAAGCCTCACTATAAACCAAATCTAAGAATTGTCATTAACAGGATAAAAAATGCTATCATAAAAAAATGAAACACATATACAAGGCAAAACCTTGGTTTGTACCTGAGAGCATCAGCACCATACTTATGGATGATTGCAACTGGATCTGGATAATTCTTTTTTCGTTTACTCATTTTTTGACCATCACTTGTAAAACAAAAGGAAAATGCCAATTATGTATGTCAATATCACAGATGACCTTTACATATGAATACAGATGATTTGTGAATAGAAATACATAAATATAAATGGGAAAGAATAACTAACTTACATACAAGTTAGTGGTATCACATTAAGTCTACAAGAAAGCATCAGGGTAGACCGAAGCAAGATGTCTTAGGATTTACCCAAGAGCAATAAAACCTGACATTCACATAAAATCTGATAAATGATATAATCACAGTAGCTTTATTCACAATTGCCAAACACTAGATAGAAGCAACTCAGATGGCCTTTAACAGGTAGATAGTTAAAAAATCTATGGTATACACATACTATGGAACACTATTCAGTAATGAAAAGACATGAACAACTGATACATGCAATAATCTGAAATCTCCAGGAAATTATGTCAATTGAAAAAAGTCAAACCCCTGAAATTAGATACCGTAAGATTCTATTTACACAGCATTCTTGAAATGACAAAATTACAGAGATGGAGAACAGATTAGTGGTTGCCACGGACTGAAACCAGAAAGGTAAGAGGGTGATGGGTGTAGTTATAAGAACACACCCTGATGAGGGGCAGTGGCTCATCTAATCCCAGCACTTTGGGAGGCCAGGTTGGGAGGACTGCTTGATACCAGTAGTTCAAAATAGCCTGGAAACACAGCAAGACCCTATTGTTACAAAATATTAAAATAATTTTAAGAATTAAAATAATAAAAAAGGAAAAGGGCAACAGGTGGAAAGTTTGGTGGAATTGAAATCATTCATTGTAAGGCCAAGTATCTTTTTTATTTTATTTATTTTTGAGACAAGAGTCTCACTACGTTGCCCTCAGTAGAGTGTTGTGGCATCTTGGCATCATAGCTCACAGCAACCTCAAACTCTTGGGCTCAAGCAATTCTCTTGCCTCAGTCTCCCAAGTAAGTGGGACTACTGGTGCCTACCACAATGCCCAGCTATTTTTTTGTTGCAATTGTCATTGTTGTTTAGCTGGCCCAGGTAGGGTATAAACTCTCCACTCTTGGTGCATGTAGCCAATGCTGTAACCACCGTGCTATGGGGCCAAGCCAAGGCCAAATATCTTGACTGTAATGGTGGATTCAAAACCCACAGGCGATAAAGTTATAAACAAATAAATGCACAGAAGTAAATAATACATGTATAAATAGGGAAATCTGAATAAGATCGGTGAACTGTATCAGTGTCCTAGTTATACTTTAGTTTTACAAAATGGGACCACTGAGGGAAAACCAGGCAAAGCATATTAAAGATCTCTATTCTTTTTCACAAGTGTATGCAAATCTGTAATAGTAAAATTTTTAATCCAAAGAAAAAAAGCACAGGCTATCCCTATAATGCTAGTTCTTTACGAGGCTGAGGCAGGAGGACAGCTTGAGCCCAGGAGAGCAAGATCAGCCTGAGCAACATAGAGGGACCTTGTCTCTACAAAAAAAAAAAAAAAAAAAAAAGAAAGAAAAATTAGCTGAGCATGCCCGTAGTTCCAGCTATGCAGGAGGACCACTTGAACCCAAGATTGAGGTTGCTGTGCACTCAAACTCAAGATTATGTGCATGACAAATGCACTCTACCTTAGTGAATAGTGAGATCCCATCTCCAAAAAAACAAAAAAATAAATGAACACAAAGAACATAGATCATAGACCCAAACTACTTGGTTCAAAATTTGAATCTACCACTTATTTCCTATGTGACCTTTTGTAAGTTACATTAATATTTTTGTGCCTCAAATTCCTGACACTCAGAAGTAAATAAATTGCAGGATCCATCTACAATGCTTCTGAAGATTAAATGAGTTAAGATGGCTCAGCACCCATAGCTCAGTGGTTAAGGTGCTGGCCATATACACCAAGGCTGGCAGGTTCAAATCCAACCAGGGTCTGCTAAACAACAATGGCAACTGCAACAACAAAAAATAGCTGGGCGTTGTGGTGGGTGCCCTTAATTCCAGCTACTTGGGAAGCTGAGGCAAAAGAATGGCTTAAGTCCAAGAGTTTGAGGTTGCTGTGAGCTATGATACAACGACACTCTACGAAGGGCAATATTGTGATATTCTGTCTCAAAAAAAAAAAAAAAAAAAAAAAAAAAAGATTGGTAAATGTGCACAATGGGGTCTGGCAAAGAATAAGGATATACTACATGTTAGATGTCATCTCCTTCCTCTCACGGCACATGAAGCAGGGCATGTAGTACCTGTGTGAGTAAATATTTTATTTAAAAATTTTTATTCTTACTGACTAGAGGTAATAGAAATACTGTATATACTCGAGTATATACGGTAATACTCAGTGAGAGGAACAGTTTTAGGTGAGGGGACAAATGGCATCTGGTGGCAGAGTACATGGGTCAAACCTGATGTGACTCTCGCTAGCTCTAATCCTGAGCACTTCAGTATGGTCTCTTAAATCATAGCTTCTCCATATGTTAAAAAGATGATGACAGGCTCAACACCTGTAGTTCAGTAAGTAGGGTGTCGGCCATACACTGAAGCTGACAGCTTTGAGCTCGGCCTGGGCCTGCTAAACAACAATAACAAGTGCAACCGAAAAATAGCTGGGTGGTGTGGCAGGCGCCTGTAGTCCTAGCTACTTGGGAGGCTGAGGCAAGAGAATTGCTTAAGCCCAAGAATTTGAGGTTGCTGTGAGCTATGATGTTACATCACTCTACCGAGTGTGACATAGTGAAACTCTGTCTCAAAAAAAAAAAAAAAAAAAAAAAAAGATGATAATGAAAATCTACATTAAAGGTCAGAGACACAGATAAGATAGATATGAAAAAGTAGGCTGGGGGCTGTGGTTCACACCTATAATCCTACCATTCTGAGAGGCCAATGCAGGTAGATCTCCTGAGCTCAGGACTTTGAGACCAGCCTGACCAAAGCAAGATCCTGTCTCTACCAAAAAAAAAAAAGATAGAAAATCTAGCCTGGCATGCTTAGGAGGCTGAGACAAGAGAATTGCTTGCACCCAAGAGTTTGAGGTTGCTGTGAGCTATGACCCCATGGCACTCTATCCAGGGTGACAGAGTGAGACTTTGCCTCAAAGGAAAAAAAAAAAAAAATACAAGAAAGGGTACTTCATGAAACACAAAGCTTCATAAATGTTATTTGATTACTAGTAATACCACTAGTAGTATCAAATTACTAGTAGTAACCTAGTGTAAAAGTCCTTTCCTTCATGTACTTCCTTGAGAAACAGGGGAGACACTAGGAGGTACAAAAGCTCAGGATGGAGACATGGCTTGGACAGGTGTTTCAGTGAAAAGGAAGAGCAGTAAGAGGTTTAAGATTGGGGGTGGGGGGAGGCTGGACAAAGTGGCTCAGGCCTATAATCCTAGCATTCTGTGAGGCTCAGATGGGTAGACTGCTTAAGCTCAGGAGTTTGAGACTACCCTGAGGAAGAGTAAGAACCTGTCTCTACTGAAAATAGAAAAATTAGCTGGGCATTGTGGTGGGCACCTATTAGTCTCAGCTATTTGGGAAGCCGAGGCACGAGGATCGCTTGAACCCAGTTTGAGACTGCTATGAGGTACCATAAGCACCACAGAACTCTACCCAGAGTGATAGTCAGACTCTGACAAAAAAAAAAAAAAAGACTACAGGGGAAAACAAGACAACAACTAGAGTCGGGATTTAGTGCTCCTAAATTCCTCTTTTCAGAAAGAGAACATGGCTAAGTCCAACCAGAACATGGATGCTTTAAAGATGCTAGGAGTGAGAAACAAAGGGATTAGAAGTGAACTAGTCACTACACAAAGTGCACCTGCCTTGCCAGGACTAGTCCATTCACAATCACATTCTTGAAAGGTGGTTGTCCAAAGAGGGCTGTGGCCAGCACCAGCAGGGTGTAAAACCTGAAAAACAAAACAAAAGTTTAATAAAAATAGAAAAGAAGACCAAACATAGGGAATAAATTATATTTACTCACTGGTCTGAATTTCTGTTTTTCATAAACTACACTTAAATCAATGTTTCGTAACTCAAGTTTCACATTAGAATCACTTGTAGAGTGTTAAAAAATAACTAATGTATAAGACCCACCAGACCAAATTAGAGCCTGATTTGAAAAACAAAATTTGCTTTACTTAAAGCAAATAAAGGCTTGGTGTGATGTACTGACCCTCCTTTTGCTACAAAGATCCCCAGCAGTAGGGACCACTGCCCTTCTCTTTGGGATCCAGTGGGGAAAGCCACCAGGCAGTGCTGGATGGCATCTCAGGACCACCCAGAATCATCTGGTTGAAAATGAGAAACATATGTAACATTTGGCACAAGACCACATGGGATAATCTGATGGCAAACGACACAAAAAGCACCATCTGAAACTCAAAAGGTATACTGTAAGAACAAAAAAAAAAAAATGCTTTTATTCTGTCAGATATGTATCTTATTTATGTGCCAGCTAGCTCATTTCCTAAAAGAACTCCATCACATCCCTATTACTATCCTGGGATGATGCTCCCCTGACCCTGTGATCCGATCTTGTACTCCAAGAACATAAAGAAACATAAACTGAGGAGATCAGACCCCATGTCTGTCCAGACATCTCTTCCAATTCCAAAGGAAACTCGAGAGGATGTCTGATGCCCTGGAAAGACAGCCCAGGCCTAAAAGGAGGAGAAGGAAGTAAAGACAAGGGACCTATGTGAGGACTGTTAACACCTGCCAGACTTCACCACTCCTTGGAGGAATAAGCTTACAGGTAATCATTTGGTCCTCCCTAAAAACAAGCATTTGTTGTTCCTGGCAGCTATTCCTATAGATAAATGAATTGAAATCTGAAAATAGCATATTCTAGAACATTAAGGCTTGAATTCAAAGTCTACCACAAGTTGTAAAAGTGAAAAATGACATCAATTCCTTAAACACATCCTTGTGGAAATATTACTAATGAATATATGATGAGAATACAGCTAGCAAAACCTACCCATGTAAAGAAGGTAACTCACCTTTTTTCCAATTAAGAGAATGAGCATATTGCACTAGATAAAAACCCAATGCCCAAATCCTTCCCCTGTATGCATGTATATGTATATTTTTAAAAATCTGGATATTTTTAGAATCTTGCTAACTTAGAAGACTAACCTCAACACCTGAGAACATTTCCAGCTATTCCCCAAGTTTCCAGGACTCAAGGTATTGTCTTATATGTAAATACTCAACTAAATATTTAAGCTTATTTACTTCAAATTATTTACTAAGAAAATACGGTTTCATATTGCTTAAAACTTCCAATATGACATACAGATATATTCCAAAGAGTCAGAAACATAATTCAGATGTTAAGACTATAGCCCTACTGTAGTGAGAGGTTCCTACTCAAAAGGCACTAGGCTTGGTGGTAAGGGGAAGAGGGCAGGAAAGGAGCTGTCTTGTTTGCTACAATCTCCCTAACACTCAGCAGAAAAATGGTAGGTAAAAGTAAAATATTCATTAAATAAAATAAAATCAATGAAACACTTGAATACAAGGACACACCATCCTCTGGTTTGGTCAATCCCTTCAGCAATGAAGTCTGCAGGAAAAGCATCCTCAAACTCTCTCTTGCTTTCAAATGGGTAATGAACTTGAGCATAAGGCATGCTGCCACTCTCAAACCAACAGTCGAACACTTCAGAGACACGGCACAATGATCCCTTCCCACAGCGTGAAGGAATGGTTAGGTGGTCAATGCTAATAAATAGAAAAGTAGACATTTCTATTAATTGTAAGCACAAAAGAAATTGCAGTTTAACTGCCAATAGTAAACACAAAGCTTTGACAGGATATTATATGCATTTGTAAACAGAAATATCATTAGTTCTCAAAGGTATTCAGAGAGCACCATGAGACCTCAATTTCAAAGGCTTATTATGCACCAAAGTTACCTGACATTCAAGGACAGAGACCACTTATCTCAATCTGACATGAGCATAATTTAGCAAACTAGCAATTTCTATATGAAGCTCTGTAATCTGCAATAAACACCATGTCTCAACAGGAGGATGATGGGACTAAGTTAACTTAACATTCAGAAACTGACCTCTCTCTATGGAGATCTGCTACCTTTACTCCTGACAGTTCTTCAAGTTCTGCCAGTGACCCAACGCACACTACCTGTAAAAAAACAAAGTTTTTTTTTTGTTTTTTTTTAAGTAAAGTTAAGCAATAGAAGCACCTTAGAGCCAAAGAGATCACACTGAGTTAATTTATGCAGCATTCATGTTTAGTTTTGAAACCTCTGATTTTCTTGAAAAGCTCACTACACACCAATCTGGCTAAGGGACAGTTATCACCCATGTAGCTTAACTCTCATGACAGACACAGATCACAATCTCTGAAAAGGCTAAGTGCTGAAAGGAGTCGTTACATGAAGAGGATTTTAAACAGTTATAGACATTTTCTTAGCATGTGTTTCTGTGTGCAAATCTCTACCAAAATAACCAGCGTAAGTGAAATGTACTTGTACTATTGCTCTAGGTATCACAGTTTCTTTCTGGTACCTGAATTTGGCACTTTAACCTGGAATCTTCCCAAGACAAAGATAGAACTAAATTATAGTCAAGTGTCATTTAATGACTAGGATGCTTCTGAAAAATTCCTCCTTTGTGATTTTGGCATGCAAACATCAGAGTGCACTTAGACAAACCTAGATGGAACAGCCTACTATACACATAGGCTACAGCCCTGTACAGCATGTTACTGTACTGAATACTGTAGACAAATGTAACATAATAGTAAGTATTCGTATATTTAAACACAGCAAATAAACAGGAAAAATAAAGTATTCAAAGTCTTATGGGACCACTGCTACATGTAGCCTGTTGCTGACTAAAACAGTTACGTGGCATATGATTGTATTGTGCTTGGACCAGATGAAAATAATCAGACTAAATCACAAGATGTTAAAATTATAGGGGCACTCTGAATGCAGAGGATCATCTGATAAGAGCTCCACCAAAAGCTGCTGTGAGTTCACACTCAGGGGATCTGTGCTACTTAGTGAACATACACAGTCTCTTTCTCTGCTCTTCTTGTGAGTCTTCTGATTCAGCTATTTCACTGTCACCTTTCAGGTCCCCAGGGTGGTGCTGTTGATCACTGCTACACTGATCTTAGCATATCCCATAGCAAGTCAAGTGGTCAAGTGGTTCTTAGAAAATGAGACTTTAAGCAAAATGATGTACAGTAGGTGAACACTGTACATGTTTCAGTATAAAGGTGACAAGAAGAAAAAACTGCTTTCGTTATACATTGTTTTGCTTACAGCTGCACTTTCTAAGAACCTTTTAACACTAAGAGAGCCTGTACTGTACCCTCTACATCTATATATCCACACATAAACTCTCATTCACTTGATTTTAGAAGTTAATGGTCCACAGTGCATTGGAAAATTATTTAACTTTTCCTGTTTATTATTTAGAATATCAGTTTAATCTTAAGTTAATGTCATAAGTTAACGCAAGGGAAAAAAAAGAGATCACAACAACGTAAGAAAAAAAATTCAATGCATGAATTTCTGAGGAAAAAGCAAACTGTATCCTTCACTTTTATGCAAAGGGAAAAATTTTAAACTATATTTAATAAAAGTAAAAAGAAATAAAAAATCCCCCAGATTGATTCTTACATAATTATTCTAGGAAGGAATGACAAGGAAAAAACAAATATAGTAAAAAACAAAATCCAATGGAAAAAAAAAAACCATATTCTTATAGCACAAACAAAGTGCTAAGAAACCATATTCTCAGAGCATAAACAAAGTGCTTTAGCAAAAACCAACAGAAGAAAATACTGTCTTGCCTTACCTCCTCAAAGTCATCACTGACCCACAGTGGGATAGGGGTGCCCCAGTATCTGTTTCTGGAAATTGCCCAGTCACGTGCATCTTTCAGCCAATTTCCAAATCGCTTTTCTCTTACAAACTCTGGAACCCTGCAATAAATAGATCAAACAGTCACTCATGAATATTAGGCAAAACTGAAAATTATGCCCAGAAAAGCCTTTGTATCATACTTTACGGACCAAACACTCTGGAAACATTGATCTCACTGCTGGAGAGTGTACTAATTGGACAGCATCAACACATGCAGCAGTCTGAAAATGACCTCCATGTAAACATACATCAGTGACTCATGCCTACAATCCTAGCACTCTCAGGGGCAGAGGTAGGTGGATGACCCTGAGCTCAATGGTTCGAGACCAGCCTGAGCAAGAGCAAGACCCCGTCTTTAAAAATAGCTGGGCATTGTGGCACGTGCCTGTAGTCCCAGCTACTTTGAGAGGCTGAAGCAAGAGAATCGTTTAAACCCAAGAGTTTGAGGTTGCTGTGAGCTCTGACGCCACAACACTCTACTGTCTCAAGAAAAAAAAACAAAAATAACCTATATATAATAAAAAAAACCCATAGCACACAGGCCTTCATGTCCTCCTCTCCAACTACAGTACCACCACAGACCTCAAACCAGTCGCACTGACCCTAGCTAGCCTCATCCTACTCAACTCCATTCTTCATGACATCCACATGATACCAGTTTTAATGAATAGCATAAACCCCATTCAGGACAGGTGACTGGTAGCTACTATGCAGCCCTCTCTAGTCTTCTCTTTGGTCATCCACAGGGACAGCCTCTACCTCTAGTACCAACCAACAGTAGTAATTATAAATGACTTTTGCAGGTATATTCAAAAATAACGTTACTTTTGCAAAAGCCATTTATACTTATTTAAGGCTAACAGAGAGTACAGCCATATTTCCCCTGAAGTTATTCTATCCTAAAAATCCAATAGATGGTAGTTTCTGATTTTTATGGGTTCTAAAAAAGAAAAATGCTCCCTTATGTACTTTAAGAAGTATGTTACTTTTATTATATAATATTTTGTTATTTATTTACTTATTTTTTTGAGATAAGGTTGTAGTGCCATGGCATCATCATAGCTCACTGCAACTTCAAATTCCAAGGGGTGCAAGTGAACCTCCTGCCTCAGCCTCTCTAGTAGCTGGGACTATAGGCATGCACCACCATGTTTGGCTAAATTTAATTTTTTTTTTTTTTTTTAATAGAGATGGGCTCTTGCTATGTTGCCCAGGTTAGTCTTGAACTCCAGGCCTCAGGTAACCCTTCTGCCTTAGCCTCGTAAAGTGCTGGGATTACAGAGCTGGGCCACAGAGCTCAGCCTATTACATAACGTTATTTAAATTATTCTATATTCCTTAGCACACAAAATAAAATATAGCTTTTACGATATACAATAAAAGATGGCTATTAAAATTGCGATATAAACCACACTAAGTACATGACAAAGAACATTATGGGAGAAGCACATCTTACTGCTCACCAGTAGCACAGGTCATTGTTCTTTAGTAGCTGGTCCACCATGTGCTCCACTCGCACAAACCAGCTGGGTACTGCTTTGTAAATGAGAGGAGTGTCTGACCTAAGGATGCAAAAACTCAGATGAAGCTGATTGAGCTGAGACAAGCAATCATCAGAGTAAGACTGACATTTAATCTCTTATTGGCAGCACCACCACCTACTTGGCCTTCTACTAATATTCATTTTTATTTTAGATACAAAGGTCTTTCAGTTTTTAAAATCAATCATCTCCTTCCATGATATCAAGAAAGGCAAAAGCTAATAAAAGAACAAGACTAGAAATAAAAATATAGTTCTGCTGGTGACAACTGTCTACGAAATGATACCAATGTTAGCAGAGAGAAGGAAATGTAGAAACTGATTATAATTCCATTTTCACTCACATCTTTACAGCATGATCTTATAGTAAAACTTGTTATCACATTACATTTCTCAATAAATTCCATTACAAGATTTTAGAGGGGTTTGTCATCCTAAGAAAAATAGGTACAACACAAAATAGATTTGTATGTATATTTTACTCATACTCCAGAAGAAAGAGACAAAATTATGCATTCATAAAACTTTCCTAAATATGAAATAAGAAGGCAACTTGTAAACACTAACTCTCAAGGATATAAGTGAGTTGAAAACCATAAATATGATGGAATGGGCACACACAGTAAATATATGCAGAAAATGGAAGCTCTACTACAACATAGTTTTTATTTCTTCCCACCTCCAGCAGAAAGGGTAGCTGTGAGTGAAGGTGCTGGCAGCAAGGAGTCGCCCTTGTTCCTTCAAGATCCTTATGATATGTTTGTCAGCATCCTTTTCAAAAAAATTAAAATTTAGCCATCAGAACATGCTGTAATACTTAGTAACAATATAATCGTACTACTAAAATCTTATTAAAATTTATGCCCGCAAATAAAAATGTATCATTTTGGCAGCGCCCCTAGCTCAGTGACTAGGGTGCCGGCCACATACACCCAGGCTGGCAGGCTAAAACCGGGCCAGGACCAGCTAAACAACAACAACTGCAACAAAAAAATAGCCGGGCATTGTGGTGGGCCCCTATAGTCCCAGCTACTTGGGAGGCTGAGGCAAGAGAATCACTTAAGCCCAAGAGTTTGAGGTTGCTGCAAGTGTGACACCATGACACTCTACCCAGGGCGACACAGTGAGACTCTGTCTCCAAAAAAAAAAAAAAAGTATCATTTTAAAATATTGCCCATATTTTAGATATTGTATAACTTTCAATACTTTTCAGGTACATTCTGTGACATTTAAGGCAGTGAAATTTTTAATTAGAAACAATTACCATAAGGTCAAAGTTGATTCATAAAACATAAATTGGACCTCAGTTTTTCTGATTCCTACCCATGTATATTAGATCAGTGGTTCTTAACCTTCCTAATGCCCCAACTCTTTAACAAAGTTCCTGTGGGTCGCAACCCACAGGTTGAGAACCTCTGTAATAGATCCTCTGAATATGACTGATACTACCAATTTTTGCTGATTTTATATGCTAAAAGAAAATAAAAACAACTTCCTAGAAGAACTGTACTATAATTATAAATGAAGGAGTTTAATTAGAAGTTGTATGAATTCCCTTAAGAAAAAGAAAAACCGATGAAAAAAATATAATGAGACTGAAACCCTTCTACATCATATGGATTACAAACCTTCACATACTGTCCTGCAAAATGTGTTACTTCTTCTGTGAAGCAACCTGAAGCATCCACAGGGCAAATAGGGAATGAGTCTTTCTGGATAACGTTGAACTCCATACAGACCCGATAGTCATCCTGAGAAAAGGCAAAGTGGGGAGAGTAGGAGAGTGGAATAAAACAATCTAAGCACAGATGTGGGAAGGAGGAAAATATGAGGTGGTAGATTTACAAGACAAAATTTTCAATATTGACATATACATGCAATTGACTTTATCCTCTCAACTGAAGATGACACAAGAACCATTCACAGAATCAGAATCTAACAGTTGGATAACAATTAGATCGGTCTTCCCAAACATTATGTCACAGACCCTCACATACAGCAAAGCATTCACTAAATGAGACGATAGATGGCTCATGTAAATGTTCAAAAACTAACTCAAATTTGATTCGTAACAACATAGAAGCACACCTGAAAAGACAAAGAACACATAACTTTTAGGACATGGTCTATTTAGTATGATATGAACATATGATGCTTAATAAACACATGGATTTACATCTTGTAAAGGCATACTCTAAGAAGGATAACACTGATTTTTTTTTTTTTTTTTTTAGGGACAGAGTTTCACTTTATGGCCCTCGGTAGAGTGCTGTGGCATCACACAGCTCACAGCAACCTCCAACTCCTGAGCTTAAGCGACTCTCTTGCCTCAGCCTCCCGACTAGCTGGGACTACAGGCGCCCGCCACAACACCTGGCTATTTTTTGTTGTTGTTGTTCAGCTGGGGCTGGGTTTGAACCTGCCACCCTTGGTATATGGGACCCCAGCTTTACCAACTGAGTCAAGGTGCCGCCTGATAACACTGATTTAAATCCAAAGTATTCTAATAAGTAAACTGGGCCTTAGGTGCCAAAGTTTACCTTGGTTACACCAAGATGCTTCAGGAATATATTTTTGAAGAGGTTAAAAATTAGAGAAAACACAAAGCTCTATGTCAGAGAATGCTCTGAGCACTTTATACTAGCTCATTTAAATCTCACAACACTCAGACAAGGAATGCAGACAAATATACTAGGCTTTCACGTCTCACATAAACTAGCAATCATCCTCATTTTATAGAGGAAAAAGCTGGGGCACAAAGAACCAATCCACCTGTGAATTTGTAATGCTAGGATTCAAAACCAAACATCTGGCTCCAGAGCCTAACAGGGGTCTTCAAACTTTTTAAACAGGGGGCCAGTTCACTGTCCCTCAGACTGTTGGAGAGCCAGACTATAGTTAAAATAAAAAAACTATGAACAAATTCCTATGCACACTGCACATATCTTATTTTGAAGTAAAAAAACAAAACAGGAACAAATACAATCACATCACCTCATGTGGCCCGTGGGCCGTAGTTTGAGGACCCCTGAAGTCTTCATTTCTGTGCTATGCTGCCTAAATCAAAAATTAAAGAGACTATCTTAGGTTGTTGAAACCACATGCTGCATTGACTTTAAGACAAACAGAAAAGCTGACATACTTCCACTTGGACCTTTGTTCACCTCTTGCTCTGCTGACAGTGCCTGGTGTGGTATCACATGGGCAGAGAAAGCCCCCAAATGCAGCAACTTGAACAGCTGAGTGTGGAACAAATAGCCCTACCAACTGCAATAAGCTAAGAGCAACATTCCTTAACAGAGCCAGAACAGTTAAGTGATGTTCAACATGATACACACACAAATGCACAGATTCAGCAGGGACTACATACCATATCACCTGGTGAAGACAAGAGCAGAAGAAGCCGGAAAATGTTTACCAAATGGGAGTAAAGGCTCTACTTTAAAGAACCAATCTTCTGTAACATTAACCTACATAGTATTCAGGACAGATACATAAAGTGTAACTGGAGTTAATGACAAATACCCACATTTAAAAAGGAAAATATAAACTACAATTAAAAACCAAGAAGGTCTCTTTTTATTATTTATTATCAGTGAAGTAACCATACCAGTAGATCATGAAGGTATTATGAACAACTGATACCTGACTAGTTCCTAAAATTTGTTAAGTATTACTATCAAGAATGCTTCCATCAAAATTGAATATAGACCAGATATTAGATGCTATTAAGAAACTGTTGATTTTAGTAACAATGGCACGGTAGCTATACTAAAAGTAAAAGTCATTATCAGTCAGAGATGCAGCTGGAATTATTTAGAGATGAAAAGATATTATGCTGAGGATTTGCTTCAAAATCCTCCATCCAAAATCAAAAAGGTGTGGGAAAAGAAGGGAGAAACAAGAGAAATGAAATACAATTCCCAAAATGCTCATAATTAATGCAGTTAGATGATATGAACCTAAGAATTTATTATAGTATTTGCTTCTAGGTATGTTTGAAGCTTTCCACAATAAAAATCCCCGATATTTAAGCCTGAAAGCAAAGTGACAAATGCAGATAGTCTCACTTCAGCACCTCATACAACAAAGTAACAAAATGATCAAGACCACAGCAGTTTATAGGTGACCCTTGGGCACAACCCTAGCAGCAATGACTGTGAGAGACTATCACTTTTAGTGTCAGCCATTGTGCTAAACACTCTATGTACATAATTCCATTCAACACTCACAGTTACCCCAATCGGAAGGTACCATCACTCCATGTTACCAAAAAGGAAAAGTCCAGAAAGGCTAAGCAATGTGCCCAGGAATTTCCTGTCAGTGGCAAGGCTGCAATTTAAGGTGAGGGCTGGTATCCCTTAAATCATTATGCTATTCTCTTCTTAATCATATACAAAACACATTAAAATAAATATATTTTTAGAAAATTATTTTGGGCAAAATACACAATTAACTACAGAGGTTCTGAAGGGATAGATCAGATTCTCCCTTTTGCTTGTGTAGTATTTATTTAAGAAAATAGCAGAGGGCTCAGCGCTCATAGCTCAGTGCTTGGGGCGCTGGCCACATATACTGAGACAGAAGGGTTCAAACCCAGCCCAGGCCTGCTAAACAATGGCAATTGCAGCAGCAACAACAACAACAACAACAACAACAACAACAACAACAACAAAAATAGCCAGGTGTTGTGGCAGGCGCCTGTAATTACTCAGCTACTTGGGAGGCTGAGGCAAAAGAATTACTTAAGCCCAAGACATAGAGGTTGCTGTGTTGTACTCAAAGGTTGCTATGTTGCACTCTACTGAGGGCAACATAGTGAAACTCTGTCTCAAAAAAAAAAAAAAAAAAAAAAAAAGAATGCAGCAGAGGTGAAGGAAATGGTCTGTACATTGATGGCTAAGGAACCTACGTGTCTCTAGGTACTTGTCAAAACTCACAGAAATGTACACCAAAAAGAGAGAAGTTTACTGGATACTGGATATAAATCACAAATGAAGACACAGCAGGTAGCCTGCTACTTTAGAAAAATTAAATGCCTAGCAGTGGCCCTGGACTTGACCCACCGTTTTCAGAAATCAGCTCAGGCTAAAGGGGAATTGCAAATACAAGTTTTATAAGGCTAAAGGGGAATTGCAAATACAAGTTTTATAAGCCATCTAGTGAATGGTTAGGCACAAATGAGGCTGACCCAATGGTCCAAATAAGAGCAAGCAACATAAGACACACAACTCAGTCTCATGAAAAGTTGTATATGACATTTACTTCTCAAATATATCTGTGAGATTTATGCTACTTACAGCACCAAAGTAAGGGGCCTGGTGTACAACGCCTGTACCTTCCTCTTCCTTCACATAGTTGTCAACAAGCACGGTGAAAGCACCGCTCTCTTTACACTGGAAAAGAAAAGTTAGCCGTCTTTAGGGATGAAACTTTAGGGATGAAACATTGTGAAACTATATGTATCACAATGTTAACTTTATAACAATTTTTGTTAAGAGCCTGAAAAAACTTTTAACAAGTAAAATATATTTCCATACATAGGAAAGACAGAGTAATTCAAACTGTGAAGAAACATGCTAATTCAAAACATCTTTTCTAATAACTCACCACTTATAAAAGAAATAATTATCTGAAGACTTGCATATAAAAATTTCTAATTTCCTTAGTTCTCCCAACTCCAACTTTCACCCTAACATGTAGTTTAACATACAGTCTCAGAAAACATGCCCCTAATTTATTTACTTTCCAGTACAATTTCCTTCTTTCTTTTCTTTCTCTCTCTCTCTTTTTTTGAGATAATTTTACTTGTCACCCTCAGTAGAGTGCTGTGCTGTCATAACTCACAGCAACCTAACTCTTGGGCTCAAATGATTCTCATGCCTCAGCTTCCCAAGGAGCTGGGACTACAGGTTCCCACCACAAAGCACAGATAACTGTGCTGTTGCTCAGGCTGGTATCGAACTCTTGAGCTCAAGCCATCCACTCAACTCCACCTCCCAGAGCACTAGGATTAAAAGCGTGAGCCACCACTCCTGGCCCTTCAGCAGTACATTTTCAAAGACTACAGATAATTTGTTTCTTCTTTTCCTTTCAAGCCAGCTCAAGTTACTCTGTTACAAAAGGCAAATCTTGAAAGAAATAGGTGAAGCAGCCAAGAGTTACAGGTTATCCCACCACTCTAAAACTTAGGGGAAATTTAATTTTCTTTATAACAGCAATACCATCAGGTTAATATATATCATGATAACAGATGCACTCTATCTTCATCTCCTCATATTTCTTACTCTTCACCCTTACATCTGCCAAATTGGCCCTTAGCTGTCCTATCTCTCTTGCATTGGTGAAAAGGACTTCCCAAATGACTTTCATATTTAATCTCTATAATCCTGTGATAAAGGTATTAGTATTCTCATGTCTTAAAAATATTATGGCTGGCCAGGCACAGTGACTCATGCCTGTAATCCTAGCATTTTGGGTGTCTGAAACCCAAACCAGTCTGGGCAGCACAGTAAGCCCTTGTCTCAAAACCCAAAACAAAATTTAAAAATTAAAAAAAAAAAAAAAAAACAAAAAAAACCACTCATAAAAACAAACCAACAAAAATTAACCAGGCACTCTTGTGTGCATCTATAATCCTAGTTACTTGGGAAACTGAGGCAAAATTGCTTGAATCTGGGAATCTAAGGCTGCAGTGAGCTATGATGATGCCACTACACCCAAGCCTGAACAATAGAGCAAGATACTGGCTTTAAAAAATATATAAATATAGCTGTTATCTGCATTTCACAGATGAGAAAAGTCAGAATGAAGATTAACTATCTTCTCCAAATCACATACAAAACAGTAAAACAACCAGGACATGAAATAAGGTTTTAGGTTCCAAATACAATGTTACTTTCAACTACAAGTACTCTGCTTCTTTGGAACTTTAAACTTGAAAAATAACCATAAATTTTTAATTGCTGTACCCAAAATCAACTTGAAACATTCAGAAGGCATAGTGGATGTGTTAAAAGATGTGCCTTTAAATAGTTAAAAAATAGAGACAGAATATATGGATCCATGGAATCACATGTACACATAGTGAACTTAAAAGCATCTCACTGGCCGTAAAAGGGAAGACAAGGAAAGCCCTCATTTCATCTTGTCTCTCAAAAGCCACTCGGGGCCATGACTGGGTTGAACATCAGACGATTTCATACTGAATCAACAATGTATAGTACCTCTCTAAAGTCACCAAAGGTCTCAAGTACTTCAGGAAGATTAATCAATGAGTCAGTGTTGTTCAATTTAATGTATGTATTGAATGCCTATTATAAACACACCTCTGAATTAACTTAAAGTTCCTGTCTAGTGCATCCATGTGCATTTTTTGGACAGGATTTAGCTGTTTTTAAATTCTTAATAGAGTCTATGATTCAGAAAGGCATAGTTACTGATCCAATGAAAGAACTCTTAGATCAGCGGTTCTCAACCTGTGGGTCGCAACCCCTTTATAACAATGAAAAGAATCCTGCATATCATATATTTGCATTACGATTCCTAACAGTAGCAAAATTACAGTTATGAAGTAGCAACGAAAATAATTTTATGGTTGGGGGTCACCACAACATGAGGAACTGTATTATAGGGTCACGGCATTAGGAAGGTTGAGACCACTGTCTTAGACCAAGGATGTTTTTCTCTCTGTCATACCCTGAAAGAATAAGAGTTGTCTTGGGCCATGCATTAAATACACAAATGCTAACGAAAGCTGATTAGCAAAAAAAGGGGCCAGGCATACTTTTTATGATATCCAACACCACAGATAAGCAAAAAAACTTCCTCACAAAATCAGCATGTGGCCTTACAGGCCGTAAGTTGAACACTCCTGTTAGACAATTTAAAAAAAATGTTAAGGCTTAGCACCCGTAGCTCAGCACATACTCTGAGGCTGGTGGGTTCGAGCTTGGCCTAGGCCTACTAAACAACAGTGACTACTGCAACCAAAAAATAGCTGGGTGTTGTGGTGGGCACCTGTAGTCCCAGCTACTAGGGAGGCTGAGGCAAGAGAATCGCTTAAGCCCAAGAGTTTGAGGGTGCTATGAGATGTGATGCCATGGCACTCTACCAAGGGAGACATAGTGATACTCTGTCTCAAAACAAAACAAAATTAAAAAAAGTTAAGGCACATAAGAGAACAATGCGATCTGACATTTTTTCTAAAGGAAAAACCAAAGGCATTTTCAGAAAACTCTTCTTTCAGATGACATAAATTCAGACTTGAAGGGTGGGTTGTACTCAGCAGATACAACATGAAAAAAAGAGAGAGACTTTTAAAATAGTAGAAAAACATGATGAAAAAGGCAGAGACATATAAAAGGAAAAAACCATTTTTGCTGAGTAAAGGATAAGTTTAAAGCAATGTGGAAGGATGTGGTTAGGAAGCAGTTTGCCCCACACCAGCTGGGGAACACTCAAAACAGTGGCAAACTAAAGTCTTACTGGGAGAGATGGAAAGAGGGCAGGGCATACAGAAATCCACTGGGCAACGAAAAAATGGTTGTCATCTTTAATCATCACAGAAAGGCAAATCAAAACCACTTTGAGATCTAACTCCAGTAACATCAGCCCACATAACAAAATTCCAAAACTACAGATGTTGGCGTGGATGTGTAGAGAAGGGAACACTTCTACCCTGCTGGTGGGAATCCAAGTAATATGACTTTTTTGGAAAGAAGTTTGGAAAATACTCAAGGAACTAAAGTAGATCTACTGTTCGAATCTGTAACTCCTCTACTAGGCATATACCCAGATGATTAAAAATCATTTACAACAAAGACATTTACAACAGAACATTTATTGTAGCCCAATTCATAATTGCCAAGACATGGAAATAGCCCAGGTGCCCACTGACCCATGAATAGATTAACAAATTTTAGTATATGTACACCATGGAATACCATGCAGCCATAAAAAAGACAGAGATTTCACACCTTTTATTTTTACCTGGATGGAGCTGGAACATAATTTTCTTAGTAAAGTACCTCAAGAATGGAAAAAAAGTGTCCAATGTACTCAATACTCTATAAAATCAATATATAATTATGTATACATTCTTACAAATGGTAAAATATAACTGTAGTCCAGAAAGTAGAAGGGAGAGGAGAAAGGGGGAGGGAAAGTGGGGAGAGGTGTGAGGAGGGAGGGCATTTGGAGGGACCTCACCTAATGTGCAAGATGCAATGGTACATTTCAAAACTATTAAGAAAAGAGAATTGTGATGGATGTGTTAATCAGTTCAATGTAAGCATTTCACGTTGTACGTCAAATCAGTACATTGAACCCCATAAATGCAACAATGTACATAGTTATGATTTAATTAAAAAAAAAAAAAAAAAAAAGAAAAAAAGAAATCCATTGAGCAGGAACATGGAAGGAGAAAGGGCATTGAGTAGGCAACAAAAAATGTGGGAAAACACTCAGGGTACACAAAACTGAGGACAGAGACACAATGAACAGAAACATGGTGGACAGAACCTAAATCTCAAAGGTCACTTACATCAACAAAACTCGCCTGCCTTGAATAGGAACAGAAGGGCCAGCAAATGTTTTATCTTGGGCTGTGATGTGATAGATGTTCGGCTGATTTCCACATAATGTGTAAAGCCAGGCCTGAAGGTGATGTTCATAATCTTATTCTAAGACATTTAAATAAATACTAAGGAGAAATTCATGTTTGACATTCTTCTTTCGGTAATGGAGAATGAGGGGTGAGGGTTACAATTGTAACTATGGATTCTCCCTTGTCAGCAAATGAAAACCACAAAAAATAGCTTTATGACTCTTAACAAAACTAAGGAGCTAATGTCTGAGCTCTATAGTGGTGCCTAGATTTACAATACCCACCTCATTAACCAAGTTGAAATAAATTGTGTTTAGTTTTACACAATATGTTTTATTCCAATCACTCTCTTAAATATGGGAAAAAGAAAACCTTAAATAAGCTGGCTGGTATTTTATGAAATAAAAATATATATGCAAAAATCCAATCAACTATAATGTCATATAATTTAAGAAAAATCTACAAACAAATTAATTTTGTAAATCCTAAAGCAGACTTTTGGATTGAGGCGTTGTCACTTGAACAATATAATAATTAGACAATGGAACTGCATTTCTCACTTCATTCCAACTTAACAGATAAACAGACTATGGTGAGCCCTTGCAATAAGCAGTCATAAGTTTACCTTCAAAAAGTAGTCAAATAGGGGCCTGTACTTCTTGCCTTTAAGACAGGCACCAGGAAATCTAGAAAAGGAGAGAAGTCACAAAGACATTAAAATCAAAGGAATAAGGCTGTAGTCACATTGAATCATAAGTCCCCTTTGATTTGCTGATTTTTTTGTCATTAATGCTAGAACACTTGACTTGTGCATAACTCAGTACTCAAAACAAAATTTGAATAATAAAGATTTTGGAGAACGAAGCTTCTCTCTTTTTAGAAATAAGGCACAGACATACATTGACTATTTGAACATTCACCTTTCAAGGATCTCATAGTCACTCTCCAGCTTATAGAGGGCTGATAATCTGGCTTCCATTAAAATGAGTAATTTTTCTCTAGCAATATCTAAGAGAACAAGGAAAAAGGTAGACTTAGTTATAATCAGACTATGGCTGACTATAAATATACACATCAGGCATACTTTCTTCCTGAGGAGCTTGCATACCATATGCATCCAGGGCGCCCTATAGCTAGACAGCTGGTATTTACTATTTATCATACCTACATCAACTTTAAGTAAATTAATCATTATTTTCTCATTCCAAAGGTAATGTATATCAAACCACAGAATTGGCTCAGTGCCTGTAGCACAGTGGTTACAGCACCAGCCACGTACACTGAGGCTGACAAGTTCAAAACCAGTCAGGACCAGCTAAACAACAATGACAACTGCAATAAAAAATAGCCGGGTGTTGTGGCAGGTGCTTGTAGTCCCAGGTACTTGGGAGGCTGAAGAGAGAGAATTGCTTAAGCCCAAAAGTTGGAGGTTGCTGCAAGCTGTGATGTCACAACACTCAACTGAGGGCGATATAGTGAGACTCTATTTAAAAGAAAAAAAAAAAAAAGCCCAAAATCAACAAACCAAGTTAAGTTCACAAAGTAAAAGTCATCTGTAATCTCATCTCCTCTCAGACATTCTCATTTGGGTATCTATTCATCCGGATATCATTCTATGTATACACTAACAAACATGTGAAATATAAAATAATAATTATGAACAAAGCAGGAGGAGTCACGCTATCAGACCTCAGACTATACTATTATCGATAGTGATCAAAACACCACGGTACTGGCACAAAAACAGAGAAACAGATGTCTGGAACAGAACAGAGAACCAAGAGATGAATCCAGCTACTTACCGTTATTTGATCTTTGACAAGCCAATTAAAAACCTTCAGTGGGGAAAAGATTCCCTATTTAACAAATGGTGCTGGGTGAACTGGCAACCTATAGAAGACTAAAACTGGACCCACACCTTTCACCATTAACTAAGATAGACTCTTTAAGATTTAAACTTAAGACATGAAACTATAAAAATACTAAAAGAGAGTACAGGGAAAACCCTTGAAGAAATTGGTCTGGGCGAGTATTTTATGAGGAGGACACCCCCCATGGCAATTGAAGCAGCTTCAAAAAAAAACTACTGGGACCTGATCACACTAAAAAGCTTCTGCACAGCCAAGAACACAGTAAGTAAAGCAAGCAAACAGCCCTCAGAATAGGAGAAGGTATTTGCAGGTTATGTTTCTGACAAAGGTTTAATAACCAGAATCCACAGAGAACTCAAATGTATAAGCAAGAAAACAACAGGTGATCCCATTGCAGGCTGGGCAAGGGACTTGAGAAACTTCTCTGAAGAAGACAGGCTCATGGGCGACAGACATATGAAAAAATGCTCATCATCTTTAATCATCAGAGAAATGCAAATCAAAACTACTTTGAGGTATCATGTAACTCCAGTAAGATTAGCCCACATCACAAAATCCCAAGACCACAGATGTTGATGTGGAAGTGGAGAAAAGGGAACACTTCTACACTGCTGGTGGAAATGCAAATTAATACATTCCTTTTGGAAAGATGTTTGGAGAACACTTAAAGATCTAAAAATAGATCTGCCATTCAATCCTATAATTCCTCTAATAGGCATATACCTAGAAGACCAAAAATCACATCATTAACAAAGATATTTGTACCGGAATGTTTATTACAGCCCAATTCATAATTGCTAAGTCATGGAAAAAGCCCAAGTGCCCATCGATCCACAAATGGATTAATAAATCATGGTATATGTACACCACAGATTATGCAGCCTTAAAGAAAGATGGAGACTTCACCTCTTTCATGTTTACATGGATGGAGCTAGAACATATTCTTCTTAGTAAAGTATCTCAAGAATGAAAGAAAAAGTACCCAATGTACTCAGCCCTACTATGAAACTAATTTATGGCTTTCACATGAAAGCTATAACCCAGTTATAACCTAAGAATATGGGGAAGGGAGAGAGGGAGGGGAGGGAGGGGGGAGGATGGGCGAAGGGAGGGTGATTGGTGGGATTACACCTGCGGTGCATCTTACAAGGGTACACGTGAAACTTAGTAAATGTAGAATATAAATGTCTTAATGCTATAACTAAGAAAATGCCAGGAAGGCTATGTTAACCAGTGTGATGAAAATGTGTCAAATGGTCTATAAAACCAGTGTATGGTGCCCCATAATTGCATTAATGTACACAGCTATGATTTAATAATAATAATAAAAAAAGAGAGTATCTTTCTAAATATTAGCACATATAGATCCTTCTGAATCTTTTAAATACCTCTGTAGTACTCTATTTTATCGAGGTACCACAAGTTATACTATTAGACATTTAACTTATTTTCAAATTTCACTACAATGGACACTATTAATCATCAAGATACTTGTATTCATCTGTGTACCTTTCTTGGAAGTGCTTCTGGAATATTTATCCTAGGGATAGAAAACCTAGGACAAATGTATGAACATGTAAAATATAAACTGCTGGGATGTTGACTCACATATGTAATGCCAGCACTTTGGGAGGCCAAGATCGGAGGATCATTGAGCCTAAGTGTTCAAAAGCAGCCTGAGCAAGAGCAAGATCTCATCTCTACTAAAACTAGAAAAACGAGTCAGGCATTGTAGTATGCTTCTGGAGTCCTAGCTACTTGGGAGGCTGAGGCAAGAGGATCACTTGAGCCCAGGAGTTGGCTTATTGCACTTACTGTATATACTCGAGTATAAGCCGAGTTTTTTCGGCACAAAATTTGTGCCAAGTTTGGGGGGTTTTTTTTGTGTGTGTGCCGAAAAAACTCGGCTTATACTCGAGTATATACAGTAGGTACATTTGTTCACAAAGTACCAATCTTCTTTTTTTCATTTAAATCTCTAGGGAAAGGTCCTAGATTTAACTAAGGTAACTCTCTATCAATGAATACTGGAAAGGCACAAAGTTTTCAAGTTCTAGTACCAATTCCTAATAACACTAATAAAAATGTGATGCCACATCTCTGAATCTTAGATTCCTCATCCCCTAACAGTGGAGTTATGTGTACAATCATGTTACAAACTGGTTTTGTAACAAATTTTAATTTCTACTTTTTGTATCTCTGTACTATTTAAACTTTTGTATGTTACTTTTCTTTCTTTCTTTTTTTTTTTCCTTTTTTATTTGAGACTGAGTCTTGCTCTGTATTCCTGCACAGAGTGCGGTGGCATCACCATAGTTTGCTGCAACCTCAAATTCCTAGGTTGAAGTGATCTAGCTGTCTTAGCCCCAAGTACCTGGGACTGCAGCACACCTACCATTTTTTTTCTATTTTTGTTAGAGACAGAGTCTCACTCTTGCTCAGGCTGGTCTCAAATTCCTAAGCTCCAGCAGTCCATCCTCCCTGGCCAACCAGAGTGCTAGGATTACAGGCATGAGATGAGCCACCATGCCCAGCCTGCATGTTACTTTTTAGCCATCATTTTTCTAATTAAGTCAGATTCTTTCAAAAAAATTTTATTTTTACTCCAAAAGAAATTTAAGCTTTCATAGATTCCTCAAATATAAAATTATCTTATCCATGTAACCAGGCACATGCTTACCTTTAATCTTTACATATTGCATATCTGGATTGACACAGAGGGCAAGGTTACTAGGTAAAGTCCAGGGAGTGGTTGTCCAAGCAACTAAAGATATATTTTCATCTTCCTCTAAAGGGAAAGTCACAAATACTGAAGGATCTTGAACATCCTGAAATAAATTGACATAAAGTATTACTTTACAAATACCTAACAACAAACAAGTAATAAAAAAAAAGTACTAATCCTAAATAGGAATACAATAAATACATTTTCATGATAAACTAACCTCTTCAGAAACCATTTGCCACACTTACAAAAAGAAAATCCAAAGTAAGAAATTATAAGAAAAAAATGTAAATACTTCACAAATATTTAATAATTAGCTTAGTTCTAATAATTAGCTTAGTCACAAATATAAAACATTTTAAGACATCTGCTAACCTTTTAAAGTAATCTGTCAAGAGAAATATATTATGGTGGTTTTACTATTAGTAATTGCCTATTGTATCATAAGTCTATAAAGAGGTCAACAAAACAACTATTTTGGAAAATACAGCAGGTGAGCTAAGAATGTTTTGAGAGGTAAAAACATGCAACAGAAATCACCTAATCTGAGAACCTAAAATATTTGCTTTACAGAAAAAGTTTACCAGATATAATTATACCAGATATAAGTATACTCTTACAGTTCAGTAATTCTACTGCTTGTTATCTAACAGCAACATGTATATGCGCTTTTCAAATAACAAATTCTAGAATATGCACGTAACACTTGTAAAAGCCAATGAACAGAAATTATCCAAATGCTCCTCAAAGGTAGAATGAATACCAGACAGTAATTTAAATGATTTACAACTGCATACAACACAGATGGTTTTCACAGTGTTGAACAAGAGAAGCTACACACAAACTACTTGATTTCATTTCTGCAAAGTACAAAATTGACAAAATTCAATGTAGGTGCTGAAAGTGAGGACAGTGGTTACTGTAGATCAGTGGTTCCTAATGCCGTAACCCTTTAATACAGTTCCTCATGTTGTGGTGACCCCCAACCATAAAATTATTTTTCTTGCAACTTCACAACTGTAATATTGCTACTACTATGAATCGTAATGTAAATAACTGAAATGCAGGATTGTCCTAGGCGACCCCTGTGAAAGGGTCGTTCAACCCCCAAAGGGGTCACAACCCACAGGTTGAGAACCGCTGAGGCAAGAGAATCACTTAAACCCAAGAGTTTGAGGTTGCTTTGAGTTATGATGCCACAGCACTCTATCGAGGGCGACATAGTCAGACTCTGTCTCAAACAAAATAAAAAATAAGTAAAAAGCATAGGAGTTTTGTTTACAAGTCATTTCAACTTAAGATGTATTACATGTTCTTCAAACAAAAATTAACATTTTGGGTGAAAATGGGGAAAACAATAATGTATGTTAAAACAACATATATATGTAGATTGAGATGGATTCCCTTGCACTATAGCTTCCATCTCATCATTGTCCACTTTGGTCTTGGGTTGTCTACATGGCTCATTTTCAAGATTAAAATCACCAGAATGGAACTTCTGAAACCATTGACATACTGGGCATTCATTAACTGCATCCTTCCCAAACACTTCATTGATATTTTAAGCTGTCTGTGGTGTACTGGTTCCAAGATGGAACTCATATTCAAAATTAAAACAAACGTTTGACTTATCCGTGATTTCACTAAAACCACTCTAAAAAAAAAAAGACTTGAAAGATGATAATAAGCCAAAAGATATGTTTTAAAGAATAAAAATTTATTTTCACGTTAAAAAAATTGAATTAGAAGTATCTAAGTTAAATGTCAGAGGGCGGTGCCCGTAGCTCAGTGGGTAGGGTGCCGGCCACATACACTGGGGCTGGCAGGTTTGAACCCGGCCTGGGCCTGCTAAATAACAATGACAACAATAACAAAAATATAGCCAGGCCTTGTGGTGGGCGTCTGTAGTCCCAACTACTTGGGAGGCTGAAGCAAGAGAATTGCTTAAGCCCAAGACTTTGAGGTTGCTGTGAGCTATGACACCAAGGCACTCTACCCAGGCAGACAGTTTGAGACTCTGTCTCAAAAAAAAAAAAAAAGTTAAAAGTCAGAGATATCAACTGTCAAACTAAACATTGAAGGAAACTGGCCATCTCTTAACAGTTATTAAATACTAACGTGTAAAAATGATTAGTTTTAGTGTATACAGTATAATGAACCTAACAACAATAACAAAAAAACATAAAGGAAGCCAGGCACGGAGACACGTGCCTGTAATCCCAGCCCTCTGGGAGGGCAAGCTGGAAGGATTACTTGAGACCCCATACCTACAAAAAATAAAATAATTAGGTGTGGTGGCATGTGCCTATAGTCCCAGGTAGTCAGAAAGATCACTTGAGCCCACAAGTTTAAAGTTGCAGTGAGCTCTAATAACACTGACACACTCTAGCTGGGTTGACGGAGCCATACCTTGTCTCCAAAATACAAAACTAATGGGAAACCTACAATAAAACATTAGTAGTGATTGCTGTTGGGTACTTGGAGTATAATTTCTCTCTCTCTCTCTTTTTTTATCTTCTGTGCTTTCTACATTTCCCACAATGAACAACATATTGTCACACGTAACTTCATAATTAATCCAGATCAACCAGAATCTTAATAACTAAAAATTCAGTCACATCAAAAATAAATAAATTGGCTGTCATGGTGGCTCATGCCTGTAATCCTAGCACTTTAGTAGGCTACGGGAGAAGGATCACCTGAGGCCGGCAGTTCGAAACCAGCCTAGCCAACATAAGATCTTATCTCTTAAAAGAAAAAATAAGAAAAAAAAAAAAAAAGACAGGCAAGGTGGCACTACTCCATTCCAGCCTGAGTGACAGAGCAAGAACTTGTCCCTAAAAAATAAACACACGAATCAACAAATCTGCTTTTATATATCCCAAGTTGATTACCATGTTTATCTTTTGGAACAGCTGGAAAGGCTTTCTCCTGTAACTCAATTTGCTTATGAACAGCTTGACCCTTTTCCCATGAGAATGTATTTATTTATTTATAGAAAAGCATAACCTTCGAAAATTCTGGGAGGTCCCTATTATGGAGGCCTAACATGTAAAAATGTAAGTATAGATGGAGAAAATCCCAGTATAGATGCCAAGCATTCATACTATAAATTCACAGCAGCAACATTATTATTAGAAAAAAAGGACTTATGTTCATCAAACAATTCTGTTTACAAAAAGACTACATAATTTACAGTCTATTTGTTTTATAAATATCATATAGCAGATAAATATAAACAAACTCAAAGCTACCTGTATGATATAGAGAATCTTTCAAACTTAATATTTAATATAAAAGGTAAGGCAGAGAAGTATAATAATATTTTAAATCATGTACAATAATGCTATTTATGAATATTTATACATCCATACTGTTTATGGATACTTATAAATTTTGGTATATTCATCTATAGAAAAATTAGAATAAAAGATCTAACTATACGAAACATGGATGACTATCACAAATAATGTTGAGAGAAGCTAGATACAAAGAATATGCATTGGGACTGGACTTGGTGGCGAACGCCTGTACTTCTAATACAGGCATGAGCCACTCAGGTGGATCTCTTGAGTCTTAGAAATTTGAGACCAGCATGAACAAGAGCAAGACCCTGTTTCTACTAAAAAATAGCTGGGTGTTGTGGTGGGGTCTATAGTCCCAGCTGCTCAGGAGGCTGAGGCAAGAGGATTTCGTGAGCCCAGGAGTTTGAGATTGCTGTGAGGTATGATGCTACAGTACTCTAGCCTGGGGCAACAGAGTGAGACCCTGTCTCAAAAAAAAAAAAAAAAAAAAAAAAAAATTATTTGATCCGTCCATTTACATAAGGGACTAAATCAGGCAAAACTAATCAACCATTACTTCATAATACTCAACATATTCTTAAAAAGCACATGTATTATTTATTGGCACACATCAAATAGTGTACTTGATTTTTGTGCATATAGTTGTATACACATTTTAACCCCCCCTAAAACAACTGTAAAGAAATACTGACATTCATTAATGACATACACACTGAAAGAAAAAAACAAGTACCAACTTGTATAAAATACAAGAAAGATACGCTAAATTAAATTATGGGGACATAATGAGCAAAATTCCAACTACAGGAACACTACAGGACAAAACTAGTTACTTAATCAATGATCTGTAAAGACTTATAAAGAGGATGAGGGAAAGTATAAGGAGGAGAGAGAAAGTTAGGGGGCATGGAAAGAGACCTACAGATTAAAATAGGCCTGCAGTGGTCTGAATGTGTATGTGTTTTCCCCAAATTCATTATGTTGGCACCTAAGACCCAAAGTGATAGTATGAAGAGGCGAGACCTTCATGGGGTGATTGAGTTACTTCATTCTACTAATGGGATGAGTATCTTTGTAAAAGAGCTCAAGGGAACTAGATAGGCACATTTTGTTTTTTCACCCTTCTACTTTCTGCTGTGTGTGGACACAATGAGAAGGTGCCACTGGAGGCAGAAAGCAGCTCTCATGAGACACTGAATCTGCCAGTACCTTGAATTTGAACTTCCTAGCCTCCAGAACTGTGAGACATAACTTTTTGTTTATAAATTACTCAGTCTCAGGGATTTTGTTATAGTAGCACAAATGGTGTAAGATAAGACCTAAAAGACAACTGTCACTATGTGTGAGACTTGGGTAGATCGTGATTCAAAACACTAAATAATCCCAGGAGAAATGATGAAACAATTAGAAACACTGGTAACATTTAGGAATTAAACAATCAGAGAATATTAAGGACATTAAAGGTGATTAAAGATGACTTTTTTAGGGGTGATAATAAATGCTAATATGGTAATATTAAAAAAGAGATTCCTTATCAAAGATCTATATTGCATTATTTCTTGATAAATTAATATCTGAAATTTCCTTCAAAGTAAGAATGGAAAGAACAGTGGGGTGTGCATGAATAGGGCAAAATGGGCTAGTCCAGGGGTCCTCAAACTGCGGCCCACAGGCCACATGAGGCAGTGTAATTGTATTTTTTCCCGTTTTGTTTTTTTACTTCAAAATAATACATGTGCAGTGTGCATAGGAATTTGTTCATAGTTTTTTTTTAAACTATAGTCCAGCCCTTCAACGGTCTGAGGGACAGTGAACTGGCCCCCTGTTTAAAAAGTTTGAGGACCCCTGGATAGTTGCTGGATGCCTCACAAGCCTATGGGAATTAATTATACTATCCTGTCTACTTTTGCTTGCACTTGAAATTCTTATTAAAGTGTTTTTAAAAAGTAAGCAAATATGGCAATACAAGGTTAGACAATTAAATTTGCCAACTCATCCTAGAAAAAAAAAAGGTCTATACCCCACTGCTGAATATCACTATGGTCACCTTCAAAATACTGCCCTTAGCCACCTGGTGGTCATAGTGATATTCAGCAATGAGGGTTTATAGCACTTTTTCTAAGATGAGTTCCCAAACTTAAACTTTTGACTGAGAACAATACCTATAGGCATTCCATACAAGATGTTCACTTGGTGCGAATGGCATCATTAGTTTCTGAGTGCTCCACAGTCAAAGGGTTAATTGTCAAACCCCATACAATGACAGCTTTGATAGCCATTCCAGAAAGAGTTCCAAAATTGCTTGGAAAAATGGACAAGACACTGGCATTGTTGCATAGCTTTGTAAGGGCAGTGCTGCGAAGGTGATCCCAGTAATATTCAGTAATGATGTATGTAGCAGTTTTTCTAGGATGAGTTTGAGAACTCAACTGTCTAATATTGTATGTTAAGATTTGACAAAGGCTGGTGCTGGTACCCAGATGTTCATTATTTTCTATATTTTTACACATTAAAATATTTTATTAAGAATATACACATACATTGGGGCTGGTGGGTTTGAACCCAGCCCAGGCCTGCTAAACAACAATGACAATTACAACAGAAATATAGCTGCGCATTGTGGTGGGTGCCTTGTAGTCCCAGCTACTTGAGTGGCTGAGGCAAGAGAATCGCTTAAGCCCAAGAGTTAGAGGTCGCTGTGAGCTGTGATGCCATAGCACTCTACTGAGGACGACATAGTGAGACCCTATCTCAAAAAAAAAAAAAAAAAAAAAAGAAAGAAGAATATACATATAAATGAAGAATCACAGAGGGATTTTTAGGAGACAACAAGAATCATCATACCCACCTCACAAGGATTTGCAAAGATCAAATATGACATGAGAAAGATTAAAAATTGCTTTTGAAAATGTAAGTTTTACTAACAAAATTTTCAAACATGTACCATGAAATAAGAATTCCAAACAAGCGAACATACATTAAAATTTTGGATAAATTTGAATGTGTGTTTTAGCAAAATTCAGACTACAGGAAATACTACAAGACAAAACCAATCATTTTAACAATTAAAATGAAAAATAAAAATATCTTAAAATGAAAATATCTCCTGACTATACACATAAGAACATACAGTTCATGTTTCAGAAGACTCACTGTCTAGATAAAGAAAAGCAGAATACTTTATAAAAACCAGACATGTCAAAATACTTCTACCATAGCAACAATGGCAAGTAATTCTATTTCACCAGAAAAAAACATCATGTATCATTCATTACCCAAACTTACATTTTCTTCCAAATATTTTTAACAATGATGTTATGAGGTCTCATATAAGGCAAAAAAATCACCCAAACCAATAAGTGTGGAGAAATGATGAGAAGGAACTATGTTGGAGATGGGCTTAAGCAAAGAAAAGGGCACAAAAATATGGTTAAAACAAGCAAACCTATTCAATTAAAGCACATCATAAATCCTGCACAGAAAAAGAATCCTTCATTTTAAAGCCATTAATAGCACTTGTCACTGTACTGAGGCTTTTACACGTCAGACTAACGAATGTCCCAGGCTAACCTTGCACGTTGGGACTACTTGGGAATATTTACTGAGATGACTATCATTTCATTTCCATGCATATAACTCAATGCTTAATAAAGTCTCAGCATTTCACATACCTTATAATTCTGGTGTGATTCGAAGTTAGAAAGTGGAGTGTTGCATGCAGTGGAGAAGGGCATGACTTTCACGCCTCTATAAATAAGGCCTTTATCATAGAGCTGTTTGAAGACCCACCTAACGAGAGAGGAGTTTTACAATTATATAATCAAATTTTTATTTTCCCACATGCATTCATGCTTTTTTAATTTTTTGAGGCAGAGTCTGACTCTGTCACCCTGAGTAGGGGGCCCTGGCATCATAGGTCACAGCCATCTCAAACTCCTGGGCTCAAGCAATCCTCCTGCCTTAGCCTCCTGAGTAGCTGAGACTACATGCATGCACCACAATGTCCGGATTTAAGCCAAATATAACAGATTGTGACCAATAAAAATGTGGGTAGGTACATGAGAAGAAAGTAAGAGCCACAGGTACAGGTACCAAAAATAAAATGCAAAGAAACTGTATTTTATAAAATAGCTTTGTAATTCACCTGTACTTTTACACATAACTTAATAAAAGGAATTCCTCAAGGCTGAGTTATATATCTGGGATACTTTGTGACCATATCGATGGTGCCTGTTTGGCAAGTAATGATTTTCATGCTATTATAGGAGGTCTAAATTAAACCACATGTCAAGACTGGCATTGCTATCGTTACATTGTGATAGTAAAAAGAATTAAAACTTCATTTTTTACTGTTACGGAACAGTGACTTAACTATACAACTTCAGCATTGAAGTTAAGTTCACAATCTCTTGGACATTAACGAAAAAAAACAAAGCCCCCCACCTCTGTAGACTAATCTGACAAAAGATTTCAACTGACATTAGGCTATTTATATTCTTTATTTTATGTGTAAAATTTTTATATATTTATTTTATTTATTAAAAAAAAAATTTTTTTTAGGCGGTGGTACCCGTAGCTCAGTGGGTAGGATGCCGGCCACATACACCAAGGCTGGTGGGTTCCAACTTGGTCTAGGCCAGGTACAATAACAATGGCAAAAGGGGCGGTGCCTGTGGCTCAAGGAGTAGGGTGCCAGCCCCATATACTGGGGGTGGCAGGTTCTTGACCAATACTGAAAGAAAAAAAAAAAAAAAAAAAAAAAAAAAAATTCTTTTTTAGAGAGAGGGTCTTACGCTCTCACCCAGCCTGGAACACATAGACATAATCATAGCTCACTGCAGCTCATTCCAGGCTCTTATCATCCTCCTGCCTTAAGTCTTCTGAGTAGCTAGGATATATAATCACACACCACCATATCTGGCTAGGTTTTTATTTTTTGTACATATGGTGGGATTGGGGAGCCCTGCTATGCTATCCAGACTGGATATTATTTATTTACTATATCTAATGATGCAAAAATTCCAATGTATTTGATTATAGCTTACTGTTGAACTAGCTAGTATACATACATGTATATAAATTATAGAATTATATACATATCTTATTATATTTCTCAAATCCATAGTATTCTGAATTTAAAAACCTAACTGTCCTGAAACATTTCAGATAATTATAAACCTTAAAACAAGCTAACTCATGCTAGTGCATTTTTCCATTGACTAATACAACAGAATATCATTGTATTTATAATTTTTAAAAAACGTACCAAACAGATTCCATGAATTCTGGATACAGAGTTTTGTAGTCATTGTCAAAATCAATCCATCGCCCAAGTCTGGTAACAGTAGACTTTAAAATACATACATTAGAATAGTATTAGGCATTGGTATTTGTTACCATACATCAGTGGGTGTTTAATTCTATTGTCACCTCATTTGATAGTTTTGGGAAAACGAAAGATTCAGCAGTACAAATAAATCTATACTGCAAACAACACACTACCTAAGGTTAAGAACCAGTTTTCTTAGCATCCATCTTATATACAGATAATATCACTTCTATGTATAAATATTTAACTCTTAAAGTCTACCAAAACTAGCATTTAGCAAACACCAGGGGCATAATTGTTGTCGGCAAAAATCAACAGATGTTAAAATGAATGAATGAAAGCAGAATAAGAAAAGGAACATTTGTAAGGAATCTTCCCCACAAGATATTTACTATTTTAAAAGGAAACACTTTCCAAAAGACAAATCTGACAGATAACATCTTAATGAAACAAAGTTATCATCATCATGAGTCATAGCAACAACATATGCCCACTGATATGGTGTACAGAGAAGGGCTGTACTGTACATACATAACTGCTATGGCATTTTTACCAAAAATGCATAATCAAAACTGAATTATGAGGAAGCATCAGAATTGAGAGACATTCTATAAAATAAGTGGTCTGCACTCTGCAAAAAGTGACAAGGTCATGAAAGACAAAGACTGAATGAAAATTCCATATTGAAGGGGACTAAGACATGACAAAACTAAAAGCAATGCATAATTCTGGATTGAATCTTGGATTAGAAATAAAAAAAAAAAAAAAAAAAACTGAAAAAAAAAGAAAGAAATAAAAATTAGTAGGTAAATGTGAATAAGTTCTGTAGTATTTTGTCAATGTTAGTTTCCTGAGTTTAAAAGTCAAGAAGATAGTATCTACAGTTACTGAAGATATTAGCAATTGGGAAAAGTAAGGGGCAGAATAACACTCTTTGTATTATTTCTTGCAATTTTTTAATAAGCCTGAAATTAATTTCAAATGAAAAGTTACAATTTTTTCTTAAATACTTGACATAAAAATAAAAAAGACCTAGATCCATGTTATACTCACTGGGATTTCTCCCTACTGGTAACCAGGAAACAGGCTAGGAGAAAACTGAAGACCTTTGATTTTAATATTTATAAAATTAGACTTTATTCACCAATGAAGAGAAGCTACTAAAGGTTTGAGAGGAAGGGCACAGTTAGTAGTCTGGTGGGAGAGAGAACATGGAAGGAAGTCTGAGTGGAAAGAACATGTAGAAGAGAATGAGTAAGAAATTGTTATATAAACGAAGATGATGGTGTTTTAGAAGCTTGATAAAAAGGCCAGGTATGGTGGCTCACACCAGTAATCCTAGCTCTCTGGGAGGCTGAGGTGGTGAATTGCCTGAGCTCAGGAGTTCCGAGACCAGTGTGAGCTAGATCAAGACCCCCATCACTAAAACTAGCTAAGCGCTGAGGCAGGTGCCTGCAGTCCCAGCTACTTGGGAGGCTGAGGCAAGAGGATCATGTGAACATAAATGTTTGAGCTTAGTAAAGATAAGAATGAATGTTTAGATACTAAGAGGAAAGACTTGATAGGATTTGGTGCCTGATTTTATCACAGGGATTAATGTTTGAACTCTGAATGACACCACTAGCAGAATAGGGAGTTATGAAGAACAGCAAGTTTGAGAGACCAAAGATAAGATGGAGAATATGGAGGGAAAAAAAGCCAAACGTGTTAAAATCATACAGATACATGAATTTAATCTTTGAAGCAAGGAAGAAACGAAGGACTTTATTCCTAAATCCGTAAGAATAAGAGAGGATAGAGCTCTATTATTTATTGGGCAACAAAGGAGTTAAATTAATATAACAAAAACAGGTCCAAATTTGAATTTTTTTTTTTTTTTTTTTGCAGTTTTTTTCAGCCGGGGCCAGGTTTGAACCCACCACCTCCAGTATATGGGGCCAATGCCCTACTCCTTTGAACCACAGGCATCCCCTACCCCCAAACTTGAATTTTTAAAACATTTTTGCAATTACACTGAAAAATTGAAGTAAAACCTTTTACTGGAACAGCATGACTTCTGTCATATTCTGTGGGCAGGTAGGAGTTTAAATATGAAAGACCAATCAAACATACAGAAATATGAATGAGATGGTTCATTTTAAGCTAACAGTTTAAGTAATAGGATTGGAGGTAGAAGCTAAAGACCCTTTCTTAAAGATGCACAGTGTAAAGAGGACAGTCGATTTCTCTGGTGTCACAACATGGACAGCCATGCTTTTGGAACCATCTCATAAAAAGCACAAGTTACCATAAACCATTTCAACTCAGAGTTAAAACTAAACTTTCTGTTCACTCTATTGAAAACAACCCAACCTACCTCCCACTCAGCAGAATATCTCATCACAATTGCTCGGCACTGATTATTATACTCTGCAATCCCCATTTTGGCCACATCCTCTGGTCCTTTGATTCCAAGTGTCTTATCAATTTCATATTCCTGAAAATTTGTGATATGATTATTAATATCCCTGCCCTATGAAACAACTGCAACTATACAAATGTAGAAAATTAAACAGCTTAAAAAAGATTAGTTCTCAGAAAATCTACAAAATGAACTCTAAATATTACAGAAATGAAAAGGAAAAAGTCTGACATAGACTTTTGATGGTCAAAATTCATCCAACATATTACAAGTGTTTTATATCCATCATGAGGAAAGCTAGTGCTTCTAAAAAATCAGAACATTATAAAGCTAGAGACTCAACCATACCACAGGTAAGCCATGACAATCCCATCCAAATCTTCTGTCAACATGAAACCCACTCTGGTGAGCATATCTTGTAACTATATCTTTAATTGTCCCTGCAAGAATATGTCCATAATGAGGCAGTCCAGTTGCAAAAGGAGGCCCATCATAGAAAGTAAACCTAAGGGAGGTAATAAAAATACATTAAGTAATTTTAAAACAAACAATAAAAACTCATGACAACATTCTTCTATTGATAGCTACTGTCATAGTCCTTAGAAAGAAGAAAAGCAGAAAGTATCAAGAAATTGATAGACATACTTGAGTAGATATTTACTTGTCGTCCTGCCTTCAGAAGGGTCCTGCCTACAGTTATGGCAGAGGTGGAGATACCACCACTCAACTACTCATTCTTCATTTATTAGTTCCATTATATGAGGGAAGTTATTTATCCTGATCTTGAGTTACCTCATTAGCAAAATAGGGCAATAAACAACTATTTCATAAAGGTTTTAAGCAGAGAAGATTTACAATGAAAACAGTGATTAGGCTAGGTGCGGTGGCTCTTCCCTATAATCCTAGCACTTGGGAGGTTGAGGTGGGTGAACTATTTGAGCTCAGGAATTCTAGACCAGCCTGAGCAAGAGCAAGATTCCCATCTCTACTACAAATAGAAAAAACTAGCCAGTTGTCATGGCAGGTGCCTGTAGTCCCAGCTACCTGGGAGGCTGAGACAAGAGGTTCTCCTGAGTCCAAGAGTTTGAGGTTTCTGTCACCTAAGAAGATGCCACCGCACTCTACCCATAGTGAAAAAGACTCTATCTCAGAAAACAAAACAAAACAAACAAACAAAAAAACCCCAATAAAAACAATAACAAAAAACCCAGTGATTAAAGGACTAGTCTTTTAGATCAAGGAGAAGTAGTGAAAGTAGTACCATAGCAGTTTTCTACAGGCTTGTACTTAGGTACAAGATGAAGATAAGGGTGGGAAAAACAGACTATTATATATACTACTCAGAGGAGCCCTTAAAGAAACTAAATTTACCCTAATAATAAAGGATTTATTCATTCAATTAAGAACTCATTCATTCAATGTATATCTACTAATGACTACCCACTATACAGAGAGCTGGGAGACTCTGAGAATATAAAGACAAAGAGTTTTTGCTTTAATGGAATTCAGTCTAAGAAATGACTACTCTTAAGGACTCTAACTTTACCAAGGAAATTTACATACTTTGGCCTATGTTTTGATTGCTTTAAGCATTCCTGAAAACAATTAAATTCAGACCAAAACCGCAAGATTTTCTCTTCTTCAGCAGGAAAATTGATGTTTTCTGGAACTTGTTGAACCATTTTTTTGCTGGAAAAGAAATTAATTATTGTCAAAAGAGAAATCTAGGAACAGAGTACTATATTATTAAAATGGGTGAACATATCACTATCTATGATACTTTTCAAAAGTGATAGCTTTACTGAAGCAAGACTCACATATCATAAAGTACAAAGTGTACAATTCAGTGAATTTCAGTATATTTACATGGTATAGCTACTGTCACCACTAATTTCAGCATTTTTTCACTTCCCTACAAACAGCCATAACCCCGAGCAGTCATTCCTCATTTTCTCCTCTGCAGCCCCTGGTAACCATTAATCTACAGCCCTAACAATTGGCCTATTCTGGACATTTCACAGAAATGAAAAAAATGTATGAGTCATTTACATGTGGTCTATTTTGTCTGTTTTCTTCCCATAGCATCATGTTTTTCAAGGTTTGTCTGTGTTGCAAACTTTTTTAGGACTATTACTTTTTTAGGACTATTCCATGTTTTGTTTATCCAGTTTACCGACACTTGTATCGTTTCTACTTTTGGCTATTGTAAATAATGCTGCTATGAACATTCATGAACAAGTTTTTATGTGAACCCATGTCTTCCTTCTATTGCTGGGAGTAGAATTTCTGTGTCATATGGTAACTCAGTATTTAACTTCCTGAGAAAGTGCCTAAATGTTTTCTGAAGTGAATGTACCATTTTATTATATATTCCCCCAGCAGTGAGTGAGGATTTCAACTTCTCCAAATCCTCCCCAACACTCCTTATTGCCCACCTTTGGCTTACAGACATCCTAGAAGATATGAAGCAATATCTCAATTTGGTTTTGATTTACTTTTCCCTAATGATCAGTGAATTTGAGCATCTTTACACGTGCTTATTGGTCATTTGTGTATCTTCTTTGGACAAACATTTACTTGTCCTTTGCCCATTTTTCAATTGTGCTGTCTTTTATGATTGAGTTTTAGGAGTCATTTATATATTCTGAATACAAACATCTTACCAGGTATGTTTATAAAAAGCTTTTCCTGATATGTAGGTTGTCCTTTATTTTCTTAATAGCACTCTCTGAAACACAATTTTTTAAAAATTTTAATGGTGATCAATTTATGTAGTTTTTATTTCGCTGATTGTGCTTTTGGTGTCATATCTAATGAACCATTACCATACAAGGTTGCAGATTCTTAGCTTATTTTTAGGTCATTAATTATTTTGTGTTATTTTTGTATATGTGTGTGAGATAGGGGTACATAGTACTTTTTACATTATTCCAAAATTGTATCCAAATCACATTCCTCACTATTAATCTCTACTTACAGTATTATACTGTAGTAAGGTAGGTGATATTTCTAAAATTAAACATAAAATATCAGATATTCTGATGGTGCAAAAATAATTAATAATCCAAAAATAATTATCAAAGTAGCTAAGAACTGCTTACCTATACTCATATGATAGAAACTATTCTTGAAATAACCTCACCTTTTCTTTCAGGAAAGTAAAACCTAAAAAATTAAAGCTAAAAAGACAAGAATCTCACATTCCAATATACCTTATACCCATTCTTCCATTTCATCCCATTTATTGTTTACTTATGATTTTTGTAAAGATCAAGCCCTATACCTCTTGGGTTTAGTCCCTAGTAAGAGGAGTCTTACAAGTATCTTCTAAAATGTTAAAAGTTTTGCTAATATACTCAAGCAGAGATACTTAATCAATCTGACTTAACTATCTAGTGAACATCCTTTAGTCCCCTCCTTCTCAAAGCCTATTTATTTTTATTTACAATTCTAATAAAGTTTAGTGACCAGATTTCCAAGCCAACAGCAGATTAGAAGGGGATGACAGGATTGCTAATAATGAGAACAGAGAAAACAGAAAATCTTAAGTGCTTAAGAACCTTAACAGTCAGAAGAGACTGAGAAGAAATATACCTACAAACCTCAACCAATGTTAAAGTACTGCAAGCATTGTAGCCTAAGCAGAGCAAGCCATTCAAGTCATCAAAGAAAAAGTCTGTGGCAACTAGTATCTTTTATATCCATTAAGTTCTCAGATGCAAGAATGCCTTTGAGGTTTTTTTTTTTTTTTTGAGATAGAGTCTCATTTTGTTGCCCTCAGTAGAGTGCCATTGTGTCACAGCTCACAGCAACCTCAAACTCTTGGGCTTAAGCGATTCTCTTGCCTCAGTCTCCCAAGCTGGGACTACAGGCACCTGCCACAACATCTGGCTATTCTCTTGTCTCAACCTCCCACGTAGCTGAGACTACAGGTGCCTGCCACAACACCTGGCTTTTTCTTTTAGAGAGGAAGTCTCCCTCTGGTTTAGGCTGGTCTGGAACTCCAGAGCTCAGGGCAATCCACCCACCTTGGCCTCCCAGAGTGCTAGGATTGACAGGTGCAAGCCACCCTGCCAGGCCCACCTCTGAGTTTTATTTAAGGAGTGGGGGTATCTCACTCTGTCATCCAGGCTGGAGTGTAGTGACACAATACCTTATCAAAGGCTAAATGAAACTTGTGAGATTGTATTGTAAGACTGTTAAGTTACTGGACTAAGAGGGTCTGGCCACCTGTCACTGTCAGCCCATATGCAGAGAAGGGAACAGGTCCACCAAACCTCATTTGTCAGAAGGCTAGTGATTCTAGAGAACAGTGAGAATTGTCCTTCCAAGACTTCCATTTCCAAAATCACAGTTTTATACATAAAGGTACAAAGCAAAGGCCACATTAACTCTTATATTAAATAATAATCAGTACAACTCAGTGCCAATCTATTACAACATTTCTAATTGAAAAGTTAATTTCCTAAATCAATCTCCTAAAGCAAAACCACATTAATCCTTATTTTAAATAATAACCAGCATAACTCAGTGACCTATTAGAACATTTCCCATTCAAAAGTCAATTTCTTTCTTTCTTTCTTTTTTTTTTTTTTGCAGTTTTTGGCTGGGGCTGGGTTTGAACCCACCACCTCTGGCATATGGGGCCAGTGCTCTACTCTTTTGAGTCACAGGTACCACCCCCAAAGTCAATGTCTTAAATCAATCTTCTAAAACTATTCAAGATGGGCATTTTTAGGGTGGCAGCTAATTTACAAAACAGTAATAATAAGAATGGGAGATAGGATGTAAAGGTCACTTAGGACCTTTATGGACCAGACCAGCTGTGTCATGTTGGCCCTAGCCTGACTTAACTCCATCTTATTTTCACCACGTTTGTTCTCAAATAGACTTTTTCTTTTTGAGACAGACTCTTCACTCTGTTGTCCCAGGCCAGAGTACCATGGTATCAGCCTAGCTCACAGCCACCTCACACTTGGGCCACTTGTGTTCAAGTGATCCTCCTGTCAGTCTCCTGAGTAGTTGGGACTACAGTCCCCCTACCCCCAACACTCAGCTGGGTCTTGCTCTTCCTCAGGTTGGTCTCCAACTCTGGTGCTCAAGTGATCCTCCTGCCTAAGGTTCCCAGAGTGCTAGGATTACAGGTGTGAGACACTGTGCCTGTTCCTAATAGACCTTTAGATATCAACATATTCATCACTTCTATTCTCTTCAAGACTGCTTCTATGATGGCCTATGTCTATGGGAGCTTATGAGAGATGCACACTCACTGGACAGCACCACTCAGGACCCAGAAGTCAGAAATTGCATGTTCACAACATCCCTAGGAGATCAGCATTCACATCAAAGTTTGTGAAACATCATTTTTGCATGGTTTGACAATTATTCAGACATATCTACCTCAACCTTTTTTTCTTTTTTGGAAAAATAAGATTTAAGCTTTCTAAGAGGACTCATAACTTTAACTGAATTTTCTACGAAGTATCTACTCCCCTAAAGATTAAGAATCACTAAAGTATTATGCCAAGCACATAGACCCAGTACAACAGCATTGACTATTTCAGGAAGAACCATGTATCAGTGACCGGGCTATGGGGGCTGCTAAGGAGAAACAGCCTCCATGCATAAATCACAGGATTGCTATGGCCCTCTGTATCCACTGGATAGCTGTACCTGCACAACAGCATCCAGCAACCACAGGGCAGGTTAACCTTGCCAGGTTGTGCAAAGACATGTCATCTCTTCTGCTTCCCTCCACCGTCCTCATTCCACAACTCTTTCAGCTGCCTGTTCAGCATTTCTAGAGTTCCTTCCTTGCTTGGCCTTCTAGTGTGTTTATCTCAATCTATTTTGGAAAAGCACGCTGAAACTACATCTTGTTTAAAATTTCATGATCTTTCTTGCCATAACTGCCTCCCCTTTTAACTTTACTGTAATTAGTGGTTCCAATATACTGTTACCTAGGCAGGACATTTTTGAGTCATCTTTGACATTATCCCAAAAGATATGCACATCCAATTAATCAAGTCACAGGGATGCTACCTTTACCTCAATTTCTCTGTTCTCCCTTTTCCACTCCCAGATCTTCATAAACTGTTAACAATACATTAAATCAAATTTTACCTCAAGGTGGGTCCGTCTCAAGCCTTTCTTCAATTTAGTCATATCCTATTAACAAGTACTACAGACATACTCACGCGAATGTGAAAAATATTTACACAAAGATATTCACCGTAACACAGTTTATACAGGCAAATTAACTAAAAACAATTTAAACATTCATAAAGTAAGTTATGGTACATCAAAAAATGAATATTACACAGCTATTAAAAATAATAAACTGGTACATATCAAAAAATAAATTACATATATACTGAGCAAGAACAATGCCATGGCTATACCAATTTATATTATGTGTAATATGTCATTTAAAAAAGATTTTTACTCATTTGAAACACACTCTCATTCAAAAAGCAACCATTAATTCACAATGCTGAAAACTAAGTAGCACCTCCCACCTATTCTCTACATACACTCTAAGCTGAGGTGACAGAGACTTCTCATCTCCTGAACCAACACTAGCACTTTCAAATCTTGCTGTACTCTACTATAGTCCCCTGGCTTCTAGCCCTGTACCCTCAATTCCTACTCATTTGCAAGGCCCAAAGTCCGATGGCAGCTACTGACAAGTCGCCTTCTTCACCCTCCTCCAAATCCCACAGAAGAACTGTCTTCCACCTCTGTGCTATTTGTG
The DNA here is from genome assembly GCA_963574355.1 of Loris lydekkerianus. Classification (NCBI taxonomy): domain Eukaryota; kingdom Metazoa; phylum Chordata; class Mammalia; order Primates; family Lorisidae; genus Loris; species Loris lydekkerianus. The sequence continues at coordinate 51,629 of CAUYPK010046579.1, forward strand.
AGGCCTGCACTTGTTCTGCATTATCTTTCAGTTTCTGTGTGAATCCAGGTCCCAGGAATAAATGCACTTTCACGAGAACCAGGCACAGGAAGAGGAAAGGTAGCACTGGGAACCATGCCTTGATTTATTACGAATATCTAGACTTCGCAGTAATCTCGCCCAACCTTCTGAACTTGTCCAGCGTGCTCTATCACCCTGAATTCTCACAGCCGTCTAGCAGTGGTTCTCAACTTTCCTAATGCCGCGGCCTTTTAATACAGTTCCTGTGGGTCGCTGGAACGATTCAAGAACTACTCTGTTCTCAGTGTGCATCTAAGGACCTTCCAAAATTGTAGTCTTTAGGCCAAGGAGTCAGGGCAAAATTAATACCCAGTTCTGAGTTTTGGAGCGTCATCTGAGACCGCCTTCCAATCATCCTCCTTGGAAATCCAGTAGTAAGTTGACCACCCTAGGGACTGTAACAAACTGGTCAATATACAGAGGTGGGCAACATAAGGAACTAGGCCTACTGTGCTGATACGTACATGTGCTGCATGTCTCCCGTCTATGAATATGAGATCAATTTTAGGAGGTGGTCAACTATGGAAGTTCCATTGTAGATAACACACATAACTAATGCGTAGCAAACCCAAAGAAAATGCGCTTTTCAAAAATTTTTTTTGTTTGTTTTAAATCTTGCGCTACTGTCTCAGGGTTGCAACGGGAAGGACGCAGCGCAACTGAGGGACCTTAAGACAGGACCTAGTGCACCTGAGGGACCCTGCGGGTAGGATCCACAGGCAGGAAAACGCATACCTGAGAGGCCCGGCAAACCTGGGAAACTCCACTAGCCAGCAAGCGAAAGAAAAAGCCGGCGCCCAAGCAGCAGACCGGCATGAAGGTGATGCAACGACCTGAGAGCGTGGGGGCAAAAGGGAAGGGCCGCTTCTATACCAGCCAATCAGAGAGCACCATCTGAAACACACCAACAAACTGGGAACCGATTGGCCAGGCGGGTTCCTAGTCACGCCCACCACGATGTTGACCTGCGGTGCGTGCTGGGAACTGATAACACACTCGCGCTGACCGGGAAGTTGGGGCTGGTTTTCGCGTGTTGCTTGGCTCTGATACAATAGGGTTGGCGGAGATCTTAACTCGTGCAGCTGAACGTCCGGGTGGGTGGTGGCTGACAGGGAAGGAGCGCCTGGGGATTAGGTGGAGGATGGGCGGTGATGAGCTTCCGTTTTTCATCTTATGTTTATCTAATTGGACACTTAGAATCAGTCCATTTCGCCACATGTAAATCATACCTAAAAATTATACCATCAAACAGAAACTTCCCGAGCAGCGGCTTCAGTAATTATACTGTGGGCCTTGACCAGTTAATCCCAAAGCTGCTTTTCCTGTCATAAATGGCCATGTAGAGTATACAGCAAAAAGGAAGGATTTGTCAACAAAGTTTTACAGTTTGATTGTATTTAGTTTAAAATGTTCCTGTAATGAAAACAATGCATATTTTTTAAAAAGTATTTTATTTTTATTTTAGAGACAAGAGTGTTACACAGGCTGGAGTGGTGCGATCACAGCTCCACTTTTAACTTTAAACTCCAAGTAGGTAGGACTGTAGGCACAGGCTCCTCCCCTCCCCCCCCAACACCCAGCTAATCCTTATATTTTTTTGTAGAGATGGTATCTTGCCATGTTGCCCAGGCTGGTCTTGAACTCTTGGCCTCTCAAAGTGTTGGGATTACAGATGTGAGCCGCAGCACCCAGCCTGCATATTTATTGTAAATACTGTATATCTGCCTGGTACTTTTCAGATCTGGTTAATAATAAAAGAAAATTTGGAACTATGCAAAGGGTTGGCCTCTGAAGGAAATTTGGATCCTTGAAAAATTGAAAATAGTTCTGTACTGCCTAATTTTTTAGAAGGACAGAAAAAAATTGATGTGGCCTGGAATAGGTAGAAAGTGCTTCCTTAGTTTAACTTGTTCGTAGTCTGTTTACCATGTATTCAACATTCTTTATGGTCTCTAGGTACTAAATGTCCTAATGGTCAATACTTTTATAACTTTACTACTAATGAAGTTGCTACTTTTTTCATTTTCTTTCTTCCTTTTTAATTTTTTTTTTCCCTTTAGAGATAGGGTCTTGCTCTGTCACTCAGGCTATAGTGCAGTAGTCACCACAGCTCATGGCAGCCTTGAACTCCTGGGCTTAAGTGATTTTCCTGCCTCAGCCTCTTGAGTAGCTAGGACTATAGGCGTAAGCCACAACACATGGCTGTTCGGTTTGTTTCTATCAATCACTTGGCCAGATAGTCCAGATCAGAGCAGGACAGAGGGCTCCAGGACAAATGTTTCTCGGGAAAAAAGGTGAAGTAGGAAAATGATAGATCTGATTATTTAAAATTTAGAAGAAGAAACATTTTATAGGACTGTTGGAAGGTATCAAAACTTTTAAGTCTGAAATACCCATTTGAAAAGATGTGATTTCAGCAAAAACGTAACTCTAGTCCAAATATATTAGTTGGATTAAAGAGGTGAATCATTTTTCACAGTAGGAAGTGAATAGGTTATATCTGAAACTAAAAAACCAAGAAATCAAAGCATAAGCATCTTAGGTACAAATATCAACATGGAGATAAGTATCAGAAGAAAGATAAAATTGTTGAACATGGTTTTATCTAAGTAGCAGGAATTAAGGTAGGCAAGGCTACTTGATGTCACTTATTTGTCTGTCTTGGAGATGAAGATGGAGTGTGCACCAAATTTAAATATGGCCACAAACTGACACTCCTTCCACCAAAAAGTGAGGATATGTGTACCCTCTGTTACAGTTTGGGTGGCTGCTATGTCTATTTTTACATTTTGAATAAAGTGGAAGTGATTTTGAGCCTGTTTCTGGGCCCAGGCCTTAAGAGACTGTTAGCGTCAACTTTCTGCCCCTGGAGCCAAGTTGCCATACTTTAAGGAAGCTGATGGACACTGAGTGAGCAAGCCACCTTAGAAGTAGATTCTCTAGTCCCTGCCAAACTACCCCAGTAATACCACATGGAGAAGTGATGAGCAGTTCCTAGTAAATCCTAACCAAATTGAAACTTCTGAGCAAAATAAATGATCATTACAGGTATGGTTTACTATGCAGCAATAGTTAAAAAGGTGTAAATATCTATCTGAAGAGAAGGTGGAACATTTGTATTATTTCTCCTGCTGAGTCATTGTTTTCATTCTCTCTGAAATCTAAAGACTTAGAAACACAGGAATTGGAATGACCCTTTAAACTACATAGTTCCTTGGAACCTATTTATTAAAAAAAAAAAAACATACATACTGATCATTCACTATGTGGTAAGCACAGTTCTAGGCAATGGGGACATGATGATTAACCAGATGAGATCTCAACACTTTTATATTCAAGCAAGATGTAAATCAACAGATACTAAGGTAATTTTAGATGGACACATCATAATTTAATGATAGCCCTTAGACTGTCTCTGTAACACTATTTCATATAGAGCTCATTTTAATAGGAGAAACATCTGTCATGAGCCCTGGCCAGCTTGCTTTATTTAATGAAATATTAAATCTTTTTTTCCTATCTGGAGTCAGGTAACTCTAGAATCATAACTCTGGAATCATAACTATGTGTCTTTTAGACAGTTGGTATTCTACATAATTATCCAGTCTAACTAGAATTTTGAGATTGCTGGGCCTGCCTCCATTATGTTGCTCCCTAATTCCTAGAGACCACAAGGACAGGAAAACTATTTGGCTTAGCCTAGTGGTCCTTACAGAACTCTCATTCGATGTTGGTCTCAAATGTCCTACATATTTCAGTTATCTATTCTTCAGAACACTAGTACAGAATTCAATATTGACTTGAATCCTTTCAAACAATGGCAAAGGGAAGAGAGGTATATTTAACAGTCAGAAATAAATATTTAAAATAACCTCCAATTTACACAAAGCCTAACTTAGAAAACATAAGTGCTCTGACTAATTTATTAAGAAAGTCTTCATGTCTCAGAAGATGCTCATTAGTTACTGAGAATGGAAAGCAAAGATTTTATATAAGAATTATTTTGGGGGGCAGTGCCTATGGCTCAAAGGGGGAGGGCACCAGCCCCATATGCCAGAGGTGGTGGGTTCAAACCCAGCTCCGGCCAAAAACTGCAAAAAAAAAAAAAAGAATTATTTTGGATAACCATCTCCGTGCTTCATTTGTAAAAAGTTCAGTTTAATTTTTTGAAGTAATTACTTAGGAAGAAATACAGAGGAATTCCATAGAAAAAGATGGCCACCACGATGATATTCTATCACCCAGCTTTTGAATATTCTATCACTCAGAAATGTCTTCTTTTTCAGTTACAATTATTTACTTGGTCAATTTCCATAGGTAAGCCTCATTCACATTCAGGATCAACGCCAATGCTGACATTTATTACTTTGGTTTCATTTTCCTTTTTGCATCTTTATGTTTCTTCCGACAATCCTTAAAAATCAAAATTGAAAGCCTTTGTTAAACAAATTGTTTTCAAGTTGTTCAGTTAACTATGAAGTAAAATTTAAGTTATTGTCAGTGCTCGGAAACCCATTTTAGAGGTGCTTACTTGAAATGAATAGGGAATATTCAAAGTTTTGGCACTACGTGTTTATAATGGAAACTACAATTCAGTGTAAAAATCTCATGATTTCCTATTATTTAATAAACTTAGATGGACTCTAGGATCAATCACTCAATCTAGCCAACATGCAATCTCTTCTGAACCATTTACCATTCATGGGTTGAATTAAACAACTACTAAGTTTCCTTTAGGCCAGTGGTTCTCAACCCTCCTAATGCCTCCTAATGCCGTGACCCTTTAAAACAGTTCCTCATGTTGTGGTGACGCCCAACCATAAAATGATTTTCGTTGCTACTTCATAATTGTAATTTTGCTACTGTTATGAATCGTAATGTAAATATCTGATATGCAGGATGTATTTTCATTGTTACAAAGGGGTCATGACCCACAGGTTGAGAACCACTGCTTTAGGTGCTAATCATGTTCTCAGTTGTCATCCTTTCTGTCTAAATTCTCATCCTTATTCCTTTTATTCTTATGCCAGGGAAGTATTAACACAAAGATGACACCACATATATCTTAGAAAATAATCAATATTAAGAAACAATTACTCACCATACGCAAGTTGTTTGTTCTGGCCTCCCAAGAACTCTTGCTAATATTACTTCCCACTCCTCTCCAGAATAAATCAGAACCTACCAGGGCAAAACCAGAAAGGTGAGACAGCCAATTACTGCTAAAATGGGCTATATTCTAGTGTTGGCATTATTCAATTTTAGTTAAGACCATTTATTGTTCATTTGCTACCAATTTTCAAAAATAAATGTCATTTTGCAAAATGAAAAATACAGTATTGCTAGATTTTACTGTTTATCATTTCTTATTAGGTAACTTTGTTACTGTTCATGCTAGAGTTTAAGAAATGAGTTTAGCTGTATGTGGTGGCTCTCGCCTGTAATGCTAGTGTTTTGGGAGTGGAGGCAGAGGATCACTTGAGGGAGTTCAAGACCAGCCTAGATAACATAGCAAAAAAAAAAATTAGCTGGGCATGGTGGTGTGCCCCTATAGTGCCAGCTACTTGGGAAGCTGAGGCAGGAGGATCACTTGACTCTAGGGGTTTAAAGTTGCAGTAAGTTATGATGCCACTGCACTCTAGCCCAGGAAGATAAGAGCAAGACCCTGTCTCAGAAAAAGAAAGAAAAGAAAAAGAAATGAGTTCAACAGCTTCAAAGTTTTCAGTATTAAAAATGTAGGGGTTTTATATGTACAACATCTAAGAAAGTCCTTGGAATAAAAGAAGCCCTTTTATTTTATTTTATTTTTTTGAGACAGAGTCTCACTATGTCACCCTTGGTAGAATGCCATGTCACAGCTCACAGCAACCTCAAACTCTTGGGCTTAAGTGATTCACTTGCCTCAGCCTCTCAAGGAGCTGGGACTACAGGCACCTACCACAACACCTGGCTATTTTTGTTGTTGTTTAGCAGGCCCGGGTGAGTTTGAACTCGCCAGCCCTGGTGCATGTGGCTGGCACTCTAACCACTGAGCAGTGGGCACCGAGCCAAAAGAAGCCTTTCTTGATGATAATAAGCAAGGAACATGTGAGTAGAGGGATTTTAACTATTGACAGCTTTACAAGTTAACATGCAAGTTAATACACACTAATCTCAACAGACGGAGCTAGACCACATGATAGGGGCAGAAGTTGTAGATGTTATTATCCACTAATAGAACTACTAATCACTGTAGTTAGTTATCTGTATTCTGCTGAATACACATAGCAATGATAAGAGCTATTACTCGTTCTATCTAATTTCATGAAAATATGTACTTACCATGAAGTCTTTCATCATTCTCAGAGAAAAAGAAAAATCTAGTGGTCTCTTTCTGAGGTAATGATTCTTCTCTGAAAAGAGAGAGGAAAAGAGTATACAAGGAAGAGAGAAATAGACATTGGGTAGTTTAATTTCAGTATTTTTGGATTTTTTTGTTTTTGAGACAGAGTCTCACTCTACCATCCTGGGTAGAGTGCAGTGGTGTCATAGCTCACAGCAACCTCAAACTCTTGGGCTCAAGCAATCCTTTTGCTTCAGCCTCCTGAGTAGCTGGGACTACAGGTACCCTCCACCAAGCCTGGTTAAGACAGGGTCTCACTCTTGCTAAGGCTGGTCTAGCACTCCCGAGTTCAAGCAATACATTCACCTCAGCCTCCCAGAGAGCTAGGATTAAAGAAGTGAGCCACTGTACCTGGCCTTAATGTTAGTATTTAAGAAATATTTACACTAAAAATAAACTATTCCTGAAATATATCTGCCTTGTGTTTCACTTATCTTGCCCTGAATTAAAATGACCCTACCTTCTCTGCATTAAACGTTCTTCCCTCTGAAGCTTTGATAATGAAGACTTAAGTACAAACTATCTTCCCTCCAAAGGTTGTTAATACTCCCACTTCTACCATTGCTACACCATTTGTCACTTTTCTCCATGGAAAGGCACCCCAGCAACTTCAGCATCCTGTCTCCAGACTAGCAACTGCACTGCCAAGCTCCGTTCCCTATGTACATCCTATCTTCCACTCAGTGATACCCAAATCTTTAGGAAAAGGAAACTAGCTCCCCATTATAAAAAGGCTAGAGAACCCAGAAAAAGGAGGTGTAAAAAGAAAATTAAGTTGTGAAGAGAACGTAGATACTTCTAAAATACTTGTAAAGCATGTATATAACTTAGATGTGGCAAAAATAAAATATACCTGCAAAGAAACAAATTGCTTACCCAGGGCTAGGCTTTCTGTGATTTGTTTCTTCAGTAATATCCTCCTCTTCTGAACTGCTATCTTGGAAACGAGGATCTTCTTGCCAGGCAATCTTCCCAGGTTTCACAGTTTCAACTCTATAGATCTCTATATTATGATGACAAATGGTGATGGGATTGTGACTAAACAACCAATTACTTCTGAACACATTCAAGTTGATTACTTTTACCATGTACACATCTCTAAATTTCTAATATATTAACCATTGATTAAAAATCTGTTGTATCATCTCTTTTAAAAGAATTGAGAGAAGCTACTATCATAATTTTGGCAATGCCAGAATGATCTGATAAGGACTACAGTAATATTATAAAAAAGTATAAAAACTATATGTCTATAAATGAGCAATATTTAAAAAAAGAACAGATAATCATAGCATTTATGCTTGCTTGAGAACCCTAAAATATAACATGACAATGAAACTAGGTTTCCCTCTTGCTGTAACCAGGTTTTCCTCTGTATTGAACAGTCTAAACACACAAGAAAATGAAGTAAGCTGAGCACGTGATACATTGTATCTTATTTGCTCATTTATAAATGAGCAGAAGAATGTGTCTTTACATTTTCAATTCCCAAACCTCTTTCTAGAACTGCCAAAAAAGTGATTGCTATATGACCCAGACCTTCACGTCACAAGTCTCCAAAATTTCAAGTACTTAAAAAACATCATTCAGTTTGCTGATGTCTTTAGTATTCATTTTATGATCAATTTCTCACATTTGAAATTATGTGAGAATTTCAAAGTAAGAATTTAATAATTTAAGTTAATATTCACATCATGCCAACTACTGTTTACACAGACAACAAAATGAAGCAGAACATGTGATACATTGTGTCCTGTTTATAGCAATTCTTGAAAATCTACTAGATTGTTATACTTCCTTTCAATCTCTTCTCTGCCTTTTGGCTAAGATCAAGTGTAGATTGTTGTACTTCCTTTTAGAGTACCACAGAATAGGTATTTGATATTTAATTGCTAAACACATGCATGCTATTTTAACTGCTCATTTTATTTATTTATGTTTTAAATTCTTCTTTCATTGACATAAAAATACGTTAGTACAAACATTAAAAAATGGAGGGTTGCTATGAGGTAACTGAGGCAACCAATGACCAACATAAAAAAATAATAGTCAATTGCCAGCAGAAAAGAGCAAAGGTGACTGGAGGTGCAGAGAGAACAATGAAAGACTTATAAACAATTTTAAATGAAGAGAGAGAGGATATTTATATCTCTATATTGCCCTGACTCAGCTTTTCTCACCTCTTCTCATTCATGAGAGACTCACTTCCAACTCTCCTAGGAAGTGCTCTAAGCTTTCTCTTTGTTCCTAAATAAAATTTTTCTTTGTTTTACTAAAAAAAAAAAAAAAAAGGAGGGTTTATGAAATTAGCTAGAGAAAGTTCTGTTTCATACTTGGGATTCCTTTCTATTTTTTATTTTTTTTTTATTAAAACATAACTGTACATTGATGCATTTATGGGGTTCAATGTACTGATTTGATATACAATGTGAAATGCTTACATCAAACTGATTAACACATCCATTACCTCGCTTATTTATTTGTTGTGGTAAGACATTTATACTCTTTTCTTTTTCTTTCTTTTTTTTTTTTTTTTTTTTGAGACAGTCTCACTTATCTTTGGTAGAGTGCCGTGGCATCACAGCTCAAAGCAATCTCAAACTTTTGGGCTTCAGTGGTTCTCTGGTCTCAGCCTCCCAAGTTGCTGGGATTATAGGTGCCTGCCACACCCGGCCTTTTTTTTTTTTTTTTTGTTGGTTGTGGTTTGTTTAGCTGGCTAGGGATGGTTTTAACCCGCCAGGCGAGGTTTTACGTGGCTGGCACCCTATCCACTGAGCTACGGGCTCCACCTATACTCTTTTCTTAGTAGTTTTGAAATGTACCATTGCATTATGCACATTAGGTGAGGTCCCCCCATATTTATTTATTTTTTAAGACAGTCTCAAGCTGTTGCCCTAGGTAGAGTGCCATGGCATCATAGCTCATTAGCAACCTCCAACTCTTGGGCTCAGGTAATACACTTGCCTCAGTTTCTACTTTTTAGTAGAGACGGGGGTCTCCCTTTTGCTCAGGCTAGTCTTGAATTCATGAGCTCAAGCTATCTACCTGCTTCAGCCTCACAGAATCACTGTAGTTAGCTATGTGTATTCTTCTGAATAGTTATATCCTGCTTTTTATAGTGAACTCCTAGAAAGCTGCATGAATATCTTGAACACTGGGTGGAAAACAGCTTCCTAAGGAACAGGTGTTTTTAACCTATGGCCCATTTTGGCCTTCAGAGGTAGATACCCAGAAATAGAACCCAAAATTGAGGTGCTGATGTTTATGCTGTTCTCTAGGTTCTCACAAATCTCCAAGGATAACTTTCGAAATAACCAGCATATCAATGACTCAGCACATCTCTATAAAGCCAAGAAGGTTACCTATTACTTCTTTTCTCCTATTACATAGCACCAGCTTTCTATAAGTCATGGTATCTCTAACTGCATATAAGATAACAAAGTACTTAAACATATGACTTGGTATACTTCTTCATGATTGTTTTCACTTAGAAGACAGGACACTGTACATTATTCTCTGCCTTCCCTTTATATGCCAGCTAGCTAGAAGTTAGCTCCCTTAAATGCAAAAATAGTTTTTATCACAGCTTCAGGCACATCAAGTTTATGGTCATGTAACGCTGACTTTCAAACAATTTTTCTATGTAGAAGAAAGAATACTTTATTTAGCTAATGTTAAGTCTGTTCCACTTAATGCCGGCTTAATTCAAACTGCGTAAAATAAAAAAGAGGAAAAAAGAAAAGTACCTTCTTTTATGTCTTTAGTGTCTGAACCAAAAAAGGAGAATGTGAAGCTACCAGGCTGCTCAGCTTCACTTGTCAAAGTTGCAGAGTCCTTGATTTCCTCAGATTTCTTTCCAACACAGTCCTCATTCCATGGAGTGTCTTCTTTTTCATTGGTATCTTTTGTAGCTTGGAATATTTCTTTCAAATCCGTAGCAATGTCATAATATATTTCTTTAGACACTTCAGGCACTTTTTCAGCTTCTTCCCTTTTCTTCTTTCGTTTTGCTTTACTGCAATGACATATATAGGCATGTATACCACAAAGAAACAAGTTACGGAAAATTTACAGAAATCAGGAAAGGAAAAAAACCTTAGATAACTTAGCCAGGAGTCCTCAAACTTTTTAAACAGGGAGCCAATTCACTGTCCCTCAAGACGGTTGGAGGGCCGGACTATAGTTTAAAAAAAAAAAACTATGAACAAATTTCTATACACATTGCACATATCTTATTTTGAAGTAAAAAAACAAAACGGGAACAAATACAATCACACCGCTTCATGTGGCCCACGGGCCGTAGTTTGAGGACCCCTGACTTAGACCGACATATAAAACTCTAATAAATGCAAATTCATGGCCAATAAGCTTTTTTCTTGAACACAAATCTCCAACAGCTGCAAACATTAAACAGGATTCATATTCTTGATCTTTTATCCTCTGAACTACATTTCAGAAATTAAAGATAAGAAATCCACATCAATAGGCCTCAGTTCCCTCATATCCAAAATGAACACATTAAACCAGATGACTCCTAAGATCATTTTAAGTTCTAAATTCTATGAATTTTTCCAAAGTGATATGAAAGTAATTAACTGTAATTCAGTTTTAGAAATGAATTATAAATGTGCTAAGTATCGTCTCTTTTGGAATGAAATTTTTAACAAATTTATTTGTTATACTGTTCTTAGACAAAAGTTACATGGCAGTTTCCAATATTGAGTTTTTAGCTTTTAACTAATAAAAAATTAAGATCTTTTTCCTTTTTTCATTTTTTAGAGGAGGGGTCCTGATGTCTAAAACAGCCATGTTGGCCATGCTGCTGGAATGCAGTGGTATGATCATAGTTCACTATACTTTTGAACTCCTGGGCTCAAGTGATCCTCCCACCTTCACCTCCAGAGTAGCTGAGACCACAAGTGCATGTCACTATGCTCAGCTAATTTTCAAAAATTGTTATTAGAGGCTTGGCGCCTGTGGCTCAAGCGGCTAAGGCGCCAGCTGCATACACCTGAGCTGGTGGGTTCGAATCCAGCCTGGGCCCACCAAATGACGACGGCTGCAACCAAAAAATAGCTGGGTGTTGTAGTGGGAGCCTGTCATCCCAGCTACTTGGAAGGCTGAGGCAGAGAATCGCTTAAGCCAAGGAGTTGGAGGTTGCTGTGAACTGTAATGCATGGCGCTCTACCCAGGGTGACAGCTTGAGGCTCTGTCTCAAAAAAAAAAAAAGTTATTAGAGATGGGGTCTTGCTGTGTTGCCCAAACTGGTCTTGAACCCCTGGCCTCATCCTCTCACCTCAGCCTCCTGAGTAGCTGGGATTATAGGCTCAAGTCATCAAGCCCACTTAAAAAAAATCCCTTTCCTCTAAGACCAGGTTGAAGTTTGTAATGTATTACCTAAAATAAGTGAAAAGTATATCCTAGGCCGGGCGTGGCAGTTCATGCCTGTAATCCTAGCACTCTGGGAAGCCAAGGCAGGTGGATTGCCTGAGCTCACGAGTTTGAGTCCAGCCTGAACCAGAACAAGACCCCATCTCTGGGGAAAAAAAAAAATAGCTGGGCGTTTTTTTTATTTCATTAAATAAACCTGGCTAGGTTTTCAGGTAGATATGCCCCTTATGAAGCCAAGCTCTATAACAGATGATAGATATCAAAGTGATTATCATTGAATTACCAAGAGAAATTAAAATTTGTCCAAAATCTGACACTTCTTCCTTGAGAAGGAAGTATTATTCCTCAAGGAATTGCCCATTCCTTGAGCATGAACTGGACTTAGTGACCTTTTTTAATGAACAAAATAAGACAGATATGGTGGTAGTATGTGACTTTTGAGGTTAGGATCAGAGCAAAAGCTAGAAGGGCCTTAAAAAACCATTAGTAGTAGCCTGTGAAATGCTGCAGATAAGCAATTAGAAAATGTAAGGCAAATGCTATTGGAAACTGGAGGAAAGGGGATCTTTGCTATGCAGTGGCAGAAAGCTTAGCAACACTGTTTTCCATATTAATGTGGAAAATAGAAAATACACCCAATTAACTAAAGATATTTCCAGGGAAGAGTTGAAGGTAGTTTCTGTTTTCTTCTTAATGCTTACAGTAAAATATGAAAGGAGAGAACAAAACTAAAGGAAGGATTTTTTTTTTTTTTTTAAAAGGAGATAAGACTTAATGGTTTTGATGATTCCTAATCACCAGAAGGCATATAACATAAAATTTAAGAAATGGCTGTTAAGCAAAATCAAATCTATGACACTTTTATTTTATTTTATTTTTTGGAGATGGAGTCTTGCTTGTGCTCAGGCTGATCTCAAACCTATGAGCACAGGCAATCCACCCGCCTTGGCTTCCCAAGTGCTAGGATTACAGGTGTGAGCCACCGCACACAGCCTCTATGATACTTTTAGAAAAACACAGTCCAAAGTAATAATTGGCAAACTATAGCCCAGGCTGCTGCCTAGTAACATCTGAACTCTAAGTTAAGCTTGTTCTTTTTCTTTCTCTCACATTTTGAAATGATGGGAGGGGTCGGCAAGTAAATAAAAATGATTTTATAATACGCAAAAATCATATAAAACACAAATTGTATTGTTCATTAATAGTTTTATTAGATCACAGCCTTGCTCAATTGCTTGCATGTTGTCTATGGCTGCTTTTTTGCTATAAATGTAAGAGTAGAGTCATCACAACAGGGACTGTCTCACCTATAAAGCCTAAAATATTTGCTATCAGGACCTACACAGAAAAATCTAAAGACCTAGGTCTAAAAATAAAACTAAATACTTTGTAAAACCCTTGATAGAGCTAAGAATCTTCAACTGTTCAAACAATGTGGCTTCTACAAAGGTTAAACTTCTCATCAGTGTCATCAGAAGCCGAAGGTTAAAAAAGAAGAAAAAAGGCTTATCTTAATGATTTGTATGACTTTTATTTAATGCAGCGAACCCTAAGACATTTCAAAGATAACCTACAAAAATTTTAAGAGAATTATATTAGCAGAAATACTCAGACAAGGGGCTGGGCATGGTGTAACCCTAATACTTTGGGAGGCCGAGGCAGGTCAACTGCCTGAGCTGAGTGGTTTGAGACCAGCCCAAGCCAGAGCAAGACCCTGTCTCTAAAAAAAAAAAAAACAGCCAAACGTTCTGGTGGACATCTATAATTCCAGCTATTTGGGAGGCTGATGCAAGAGAATCACTTAAGCCCAAGAGTTTGAAGTTGCTGTGAGCTGTGATGCTACAGCACTTTACTGAGGTCAAAGTAAGACTCTGTATCAAAAACAAACAAACAAACAAACAAAATTGAGCAAGGCTGTGATCTAATAAAACTATTAATGAACAATACAATTTGTGTTTTATATGATTTTTGCATATTATAAGATCATTTTTATTTACTTGCCGACCCCTCCCATCATTTCAAAATGTGAGAGAAAGAAAAAAAACAAGCTTAACTTAGAGTTCAGATGTTACTAGGCAGCAGCCTGGGCTATAGTTTGCCAATTATTACTTTGGACTGTGTTTTTCTAAAAGTGTCATAGAGGCTGTGTGCGGTGGCTCACACCTGTAATCCTAGCATTGGGTAGCCAAGGCGGGTGGATTGCCTGAGCTCATAGGTTTGAGATCAGCCTGAGCACAAGCAAGACTCCATCTCCAAAAAATAAAATAAAATAAAAGTGTCATAGATTTTGCTATTAATAGTAGGAAAATGAAGCTTTTAAACCAGGTGGTTACTGGTTTCTCCATATATTTGGTATATTTATCAAACTGATTCCACAGCTATTAGAAATAGAACCTCCTACTACACTAGATTAGTGGGTAGGTTGAGTGGTTGCCCCCAACAGGTGGGTATGTGAATGTCCTAATTCCTGAAACTACTGAAGGCTATTTTATTTGGATAAAGGGTCTTACAGAATAAGTTAAGGACCCTGGAATGAGAAGATCGTCCAGAATTATCCAAGTAGGCTCTAAATGCTATTTTAAGAGTAACTGTTGTGCCCAGATCTCGAAATCCCCCACAAAGACCACCAGGGAGCTGAGTCCGATGCAAAAGCAAAAGGGCCTTTTATTGCAAGCTCGAACATGGGCTCCTGGGGACTACGCTGCAATGGATCCAAGCCAGGAGCCCCGAGCTCTGGAGCAGAGGGTTCTTATGGTCCCGCACAGCGGGTGGGCATTCACAGCTTGAAACAAAGGGGGCGCTTCTGGATTGGTTAGGTGGGGGGTCCCTGATTGGTGGGTGGTTGTCTCATGATTTCGGGGAATTGCCTGGGCTTGTCTGAAAAGTGAAACTTACTTAGTGAAATGGCAGGGAAAGTGAAACTTAACTCTTAAGATGGCGCTGGTCTGGTTCTTTCTTAACAAAGAGGAGAGACAAACAGAAAAGAGGAAGCTATGTAAAGACAGATGTAGTGATGGGAGTGATGTGGCCTCAACCAAGGACTGAGGGCAGTCACTAGAAGATAGGAGAGGCACAAAATGGATTTGTTTCTCTGAAGCTACAGAGGGAATACAGCCCTACCAACAGCCTTCATTTTGGATTTCTGGGCTCCAGAAATGTAAGGAAATAAATTCCTGTGGTTTTAAATGATCAGATTTATAGAGATTTGTTACAGCAGTCACAAGACACTAATACAAACACAAGGCTTCATACTAGAGTAGGAGCACACAACATTTATGTACACCAGATTCTTCTGTCCAAAAGTAAAACTGACAGAAGTGGTGGCTCATGCCTGTAATCCCAGCACTTTGAAAGGCTGAGATGGGAGGATTACTTGAGGCCAGGAATTTAAGATCAGCCTGGGCAACATAGGCTGATGGAGCACCCCCATTCAAAGTAAAATTAAAAAAAAAAAAAAAAAAAAAAAAAAAGATAATACCTCCTTCACCGTGTCAATAATTCTAAATCTCATCCTTCTGATCCCTAGTAATCTTAAACCACATACAGTGGGACCAATGGATAAGATATTGGTTACTCCCTGCTTTTTTTTTTTTTTTAATTAAGACAGAGTTTCACTTTGTTACCCTAAGTAGAGTGCCATTGCAACATAGCTCACAACAACCTCAAACTCTTGGGTTCAAGTGATTCTCTAGTCTCAGCCTCCCTAGTAGATGGGCCTACAGGTACCTGGCGATTTTCTTCTTCTATTTTTGTTGTTTAGCAAGCCTGGGCTGGGTTGAACCCCCCAGCCCTGGGGCATATGGCTGCTGCCCTAACCACTGTGCTATCGGCACCCATCCCATCCCTGCTTTTTTCTTATTTTTTATTTATTTATTTATTTATTTTTACAGTTTCTGGCCAGGGCTGAGTTTGAACCCGCCACCTCCAGCATATGGGGCCAGCGCCCTACCCCTTTGAGCCACAGGTGCCGCCCTGCTTTTTTCTTATTGTCTGAAATGAGATTAATTCTTATGATCTTGCTGCTAAAAGAAGTAGCTTGAAGCTCGGCACCTGTACCTCAGTGAGTAGGGTGCCAGCCACATACACAGAGGCTGTGCTTTGAGCTCAGCCCAGGCCTGCTAAACAACAATGACAATTGCAACCAAAAAAAAAAAAAATTGCCAGCGTTGTTGCAGGTGCCTGTAATCCCAGCTACTCGAGAGGCTGAGGCAAGAGAATTGCTTAAGCCCAAAGTTTTAGGTTGCTGTGAGCTGTGATGCCACAGCACTCTACCGAGGGCAACATATTGAGACTCTGTCTCAAAAAAAAAAAGTAGCTTGAATTACCTTTCTTTTGGTTGATCCTCTCTTTTTCTTTCATACGTAGCATGGTCATGTCTTGTTGGATCATAACGTATAATGTCCCTGTTTAAAAAAAGGAGGGCATTAAAGGAAGGCAGTTTAGTTGGAAGAACACTGATACGAAAAACAAATAGTAAATTATACTTCAACACTAGATTCTAATTTTTGGCAAGATAAATGTAAACATCAAAGAACAGAATTAGGATCTTATCAGAAACAGTATTTTAAATTGCCTGCTTTAGCAATTTCCTCAATATTTTTAACCCTGGAAGTTATTTTTAAAACACTAAAATATATACAGATAAAATGATGTACTATCTTGTATTTGCATAAAATATCTCAATGGGTGAAGCAAGTTTCAGACAAAAGTACAGAAAACTGGTAACATGTTGGTGACTATAGAAGCTGGGTGATGGTGTATGGGGTTTCATTATACTAGTCTCTCTACATTACATACGTTTGAAATTTTCCTTAACAATAACCTTTATATAGCTTCATAGTTTTACAGTTAATATTTAAAATGTTTTCTAGTTGTTTCACTACTAAAAGTAATACTGCTAAGATTTTTTTTTTTTTTTTTTGAGACAGAGCCTCAAGTTGTCACCCTGGGGTAGAGTGCTCTAGCATCACAGCTCACAGCAACCTCCAACTCCTGGGCTCAAGCGATTCTCCTGCCTCAGCCTCCCAAGTAGCTGGGACTACAGGCACCCGCCACAATGCTGGGCTATTTTTTGGTTGCAGCCGTCATTGTTGTTTGGCGGGCCTGGTCTGGATTCGAACCGCCAGCTCAGGGTGTATGTGGCTAGCACCTTAGCCGCTTGAGCCACAGGCACCAAGTCGATGCTGCTAAGATTTTAAGAATATAAATACAGAAATAATTTAAGATTACTTTCTTGAAGTGAATCATTAGGTCAAATTTAGGTATATTTTTAAGGGTTTTATTGATACATATTGCCAAGTGTCCTTCCCAGGGAGTTAAAAATGGCCTAGTTTTAAAATGAGTTCAAAGAGGGCAGCGCCTGTGCCTCAAAGGAGTAGGGCGCTGGCCCCATATGCCAGAGGTGGCAGGTTCAAACTCAGCCCTGGCCAAAAACTGCAAGAGAAAAAAAAAAAAAAAGAGTTCAATGAGGCATTTAGGGCAAAGGACAATATAGTAGAATGGGATGGAACATAAACCGTACTTGAATTTCTTAGCAGCTACTGATCCTTTGCTTGTAGAACTGTTTAAGTTGATGTGCAAGACACTTTGCATAACATTCAGGGCTTTCTTCTTTTCTTCAGCAAGCTCCTCTTCTTCAGCAGTTTTCTTTTCATTTACATCTGAGGGAAAAGGCAGACCCAACTTGAGAAGTCTCAATCATCAAATACTTCCCAAGCACCTAAATACATTAAAAGTCCATTAAAACAGGAAGAAGAAAAGTTTAACCTTACTTCACTAACCTTTCTATCCCAAGACCCTCATGCCATAGCAAACCCAGAAAGTCTGTACAACCAAAAGGAAAAAGTAGACTCAGCACCTGTGGCTCAAGCAGCTAAGGTGCCAGCCACATACAACTGAGTTGGTGGGTTTGAATCCAGCCCGGGCCGCCAAACAACAGTGACGGCTGCAACCGAAAAATAGCCAGGCATTGTGGCAGGCACCTGTAGTCCCAACTACTTGGGAGGTAGAGGCAGGAGAATCGCTTGAGCCCAGGAGTTGGAGGTTGCTGTGAGCTGTGATGCCACAGCACTCTACTCAGGGTGACAGCTTGAGGCTCTGTCTCAAAAAAAAAAAAAAGGAAAAAGTCCCATTTCTAACTATTAAAATGAGTCTGGATTTAATGACTCTCAGTGGCAAGTCTAAAATTTTTTAGGTAAATACTGGCAAATTTTCTAGGTAATACAGCAAGATACTAAGAATTATAAAACTAAAGTGGTCAGACACTGATTTTTCAACATCACCAAAATAAAATCTAAATTACATGTAAATCTAAAAATAATAAAGTAAAAAACGGTAATTTTACTGACTTAATAGGACATACTATTAGAGAACTCCTTCAGTCTTTGATTCAGTAACAAGTATTACAGGAAAAAGCCATATGCCCTATCTATACTGCATCATGGAATTCTGCAATACATACCTATAAAACTGCTATGCTCAACTACTAGAAACAGAAAAATATCAGAGAATAAACTGAACAGGTTGAATTATAGACATTAAAAAAACATTCACACCTTTATGACTCAATTTATTATAGGATATAAATAATCAGCTAACAAAAACTAGCATAAAATTCTTATTTAAGTTTTCTACAGAGATGCCCCACAAGTTTCTAAGGGTTTAAAGGAAGTTGAGATTATGTTTAACTAGATAAAAAAATGCTTTATAAACCAGGTAGAGTATAGGGTAGGAAAGACCAAGTAACATCCCCAGAGTTGGGAGGAGAGCATGATAGGTGTCAAACACAAAACAAATACATATATTAAAGTAAGAAAGTACACAAAAGTTCTGTTGCATTAGGTTGAAATATGAAACTGCTAATATTCAAAAATTCTTGACTTCTATAAACCGAAATTTCAATTTTAACCTAATAGGATATAAGTAGAATATAATGCTGCAAAAGGCTAAAGATGATATAGGCTAGCCGGGCTATTTACCTATAGGACAAAAAATTTTGCCTCAAAAATTGAGGAGGAAAAAAAAAAAGACAGAGGTTCTATGCCTTACTGCCTTGAGAATGGAAGCATTGCCAACACAGAGAAAAGGGCCTCAAAGAGTTAGCTGATTTATGGAGAGAAAGAGACACAAATTCAGGGAAGCCTGTGGGAAATGTCTAGCAAGCATTGAAAAAAGACCAGTTGGGAGCTCTGCAGAACAGTCATGAGCAAAGATGACCAAAATTTGGGAAATACTCAAGTATAAGTGAAGGCTAAAGCCAAGGGCTTACATAGAATCTTGGGAAGAACCTGCATTTAGAGGCAAAAGGAGAATTAGGAACCAGGAATTAGGAAGAAAACCAGGAAGTTCTGACTCAAGGGAAGTGAAGTGAAGAGAACATTTCAAGAAGGGATGATTGACAGTGACAAATGCTATAGGTCAGCTGAAGAGGGTGTTGTTGGAGATAATGCCACTATATTTAAGAGAATAAGTTGTTTATAGCTTTGAGGACACATACCAAAAGAGTCGTAGGAGACAGACAAAAGCGACAGAAGTTAATTTTTGTGTTTTGTTAGCTCTGAAATATAATTAGTGTGACTCCTAGAGAATTGAACCCTCCCTGAACCTTGGTGTTCTGAAATGTACAATATTGATAATATTCACCTCAAAGAATTCAGAGATCAAATCAGAGATTATATTCAATAAACAGCCAACTGATACTGAATTAAATGCAATGATTGTATTTTATCATGTATAATAGACATGTTTTTGCCTAATTTTTGAGGGAAAAATAAGGATGTGCATTTTACATGGGCAGTACTAATTCCATATCGATATAAATGTTTTTACTTTTTTAATTTATGCTTATGTGTTACAAGTGCAACTCTAGAAAGCAATAATGATATTCATATGCAAAATAATAGCCTAGAATACAGTAGTTGGTTTTGTTGAACTTACAATGAATTGTTTACGAAAACAATTTTGACCAATGAAGAGGGATATATTTCTTGCACACTTTAGATGATAGGTAGCAATCTAGCTGATATTTTTATAAAAATTATTAGAAAATCTCTTAGAAAGATTTTTTTACCTGAAAATATGGGCCAAAAATGAGGGTACGCATTATACACAGAAGTGCATCATACACAGCAAATAGAGTATTCATTTCAAATTAAGACTTGAAAAAGAAATGGAATGGAAACTTGGAAAATGGCATGGTTAAAGGAATGGCTTTTGGGGGGCCCACAAGTCTTAACTATGCCTGCAGGAAGAGGAAGGAACCAGAAGGATGAAAATGCAAGTGACAAAGAGGAAGAACGAATGGTGAGGATTAAAAGGCAGATTAGATTAACTCAGGAAGTAGAGAAAACAGAATAAGGAAAGGACAGAGAAGTTCTGAGATTGGGAGAGGGAAATTAAGGAGCTTATATATGGCTTACATGTAAGAAGTAGGGTTTTTTTTTTTTTTTTTTTTTTGCAGTTTTTGGCTGGGGCTGGGTTTGAACCCGCCACCTCTGGCATATGGAGTCAGCACCCTACCCCTTTGAGCCACAGGCACTGCCCCAGAAGTAGGGTCTTTTAAGAGTAGGTCTTATAGATAAAAGTTTAGAACTGCTGTGAAGAACACTATAGGAAGCCAAAAATAGTGAAATTAGGATGCATCATTACTCTTAGGTATCACATATCCAAATAAGAATGCACTGCAGTAGAATCTCATTCAATCATACAGTAGAATCACATTCAATCATACACTGCTTAAAAATAAAAAATTCTGCACCCATCACATGCACTGGAGGAAGATGAACACTTTTCCTTTTAGAATACCAGGGTGATGTGACTGTCTTTCCTGGCCTTAACCAGAACCTACTAAGCAACTGACACAGGCTGCAGGTGGGAACCTCACCTTCTTCTCAGGCCATGGATAAGATGGAAGAAAAAAATCACATTGGTGGATGCTATCTATTCCTGACCTTTCTAGAAGCTTCAAATAATTATCTTTTCCTAAGTAAATCAATATGTACAAATAAGTTAACTAAACATTTGATAATATACTGTATATACTCAAGTATAAACCGAGTTTTTTCGGCACAAAATTTGTGCCGAAAACCCGAACACAGCACAAATTTTGTGCCAGAAAAAACTCGGCTTATACTCGAGTATATACGGTACTCTTCAATTGCATGTCTTGGTATACAGCATTTCTTCATGTGTTAAATAAAAGAGGTACACCAAATGATTTCTCACAGTCACCTAGCTCTGACAGCAGGACCATTTTGGACAATGAAGCATTTACCTTCCTGTTCTTCTTCACTGGCACTTTCTAGAAATCGAGAGTCCATGCGAAATCTTTCATCAGTGCCAAAGTATGACTGCAAATCCATGAGCTACACAGACAAAAAACATATACAACTGATAGCCATATTACCAAAAAATTGCCTCTAAAAACGACTCCCCAAGTACACCTCCCCACACCCTGGAATTCACTACATTAATATATTTACATAATCTCAACTACTTATGAACCAATCAAGAGGATCACAGGGCACTCACTCACAATATAAACTTCCCAGCATTGAAATGTGGGTCAAGGTCTATCTGCGTTTACCTAGACTTAAGGACTACATCAAATGATAAGGACATGTTTCAAGTTTTATTTTTAGTTTTCACTAACCTTCTGTCCAGCTCTCCCCTCAAACTGAGGTTTAATTTTGAACCTGTTACTGTCATCTTCCGAATCAGATTCTTCATTTTCACTGCTGTCAAACAGCTTCCCGGATGCTTTACTCACAGACTCCTATCAAAAAAACAGAAACATTTATTAATAACTGAGCCAATCAACGTGTCTTTCATAATTGTAATCTGTTCTGTCACATTAAAAAAACCAACAACCCTGAGTGGGCACAATGGCTCACACCTATAATCCCAGCACTTTGGGAAGCTAAGGCAGGAGGATTACTGGACCCCAGGAGTTAGACACCACCTTGAGCAATATAGCAAGACTCCCATCTCTAAAAAATTAAAAAATTTTAAAAATTAAAAAATTAAATAAAAAACAACCCAAATGTATCTACCAGGAATGAGTAAATACTGCATCAGATGTTAACTTCTGACTTAGTGATATCTAATTGGCTTCAGGAGCTCCCCAATCCAGCCTGGATTTGGGAGACAGTTATTATTACAATGCAAAAACACTTTCTGCAGTATTCCACTGAAAATGATGTCACTTTACAGATGATGTAGAGAATATAGGTTCACATGGAAGAAAATCTCCAAGATGCCTGTAGTCTCAGTGTGTGGTGGACTGATGGGTCATGGGTCTCATCAAGGTACTTAGGAGAATTTTATGTTGAGATTGGCAGTTGTGTGGAGGTCTTGGTATGCAACAGATTGAAATGGATCTGCAAAAGTAGAGGAATGCCCACAGGGACATCGTGAACTTTCTTACTTTCACCAGTTCTCCTGGATGGCTCTGCTCCTGAGTGGGTATCTCCTCTGTTTCATTTTCACTGTCGGAACCAAAGATGATGTGTGTTGGCTTGTCTTCTTGATGACCATCCTGGGAAGGTCATCAATAGCATTACATCTTACAATAACCCAACATCAAACTGAACACATCCAAACCTATCATTCCCTTCCCTGCCAAGTCTAACTTCCTGTCCTTTTTCCTTGTCTAGTGAATGCCACCATCATCCATTTATTTGCCCAAGACAGAAACTTACAATTTCTTTCTCTCCCTATCCAGTTATCAAGTCCTATCAAGTCACCTTCTTGGTATCTCTTAAATCTATTCCCATTATGGTTGCCTTGGTTCTGGCTCTCAACCTCTCAAGTCTCTCTCTAGTTCCAGAATTCACCCATTTGATTTGTTTTAAAAAATCTCTCCCAAACACAAGTCACCAAACTTCTTCTGTAAAGGACCAGAGAGTATTCAGGCTTTCCAGGCTATATATGGTCTCTGTCCTCAAAATACATTTTTTAGCTTAAAGGCCATACATAAATATATGAACTATAGTTCACCAACTCCTGTTCTGAAATAAGCACAACTGATCTTCATTCCTTTGCTTAAAATTCTTCACTGTTTTTACAGAGCCTTAAGCATAAAGTACAACCTCTGTAGCTTCTTCACAACTCTTACTACATCACGCTCTATAAATTTCAGTCAGACTGACTGAAAATGTTCACTGTTGTTCAGACTGTTCCTTTTTCCACGAATGGCTTTTTTTTTTTTTCTTTACTACCCTCTCGAACCTGTGCCTGATCAATTACCATTTATCCTTTCACAGTACTTGGCTCAAGCTGAGGAAGCTCCTGATAGGCTTCATACTTCTCCTGTATCCTGCCAGGGCACAGGGACATACCCCCTCTCTCTGCCCCATGGAACTGAGCTGTGACTGTCTATCTGCCAAACCATAAGCCAATAACTGCACAAGAGGCAGAACTCATCCTATAAATCTGGCATTTACTGTAAAGGTGTACTTAACAGTAATACTTTTCTTGGAAGATAGAACAGAAGGACATTACGTTGGCAAGACTTGGCATAAGTCTTTTAGTACATAAATCATTTAGTAAGTGATTTATATGTAAGTCCAGACATACTAGGATATATTATTTAACCATATCAGTAATAGCTTCTAATCAGTGGTTCTCAACCTTCCTAATGCCGCTACACTATAATACAGTTCCTCATGTTGTGGTGACCCCCAACCATAAAATGATTTTCGTTGCTACTGCATACTGTAATTTTGCTACTGTTATGAATTGTAATGTAAATATCTAATATGCAGGATGTATTTTCATTGTTACAAAGGGGTCGTGACCCACAGGTTGAGAACCACTGTTCTAAATGAAAGGAAATTATAGAGAAAATTTTAGATAAAAACAAAGTAATTAAACATGTTTTTAGTAAACAGTTTAATCTCAGTTCCTTTGGGATATACTATAGAGCATAAGAACTAATTTAAAGACACAAAACACGAACCTGGTAAACACTAAGACAATTAGCTCTTAGGGGGCAGAACTACCTTTAGGGGAAGGAAAAGTTGGACTTTGAGAAAGTTCTTGTTAAAAGCATAGATTGAAAATATACCCACCAAATTTGCCAGAGCATTATGCACCAGCTTCTTTTGCATTTCTTTTGCTTTCTGCCTTGCCTCCAAGGCTGCCAAACGCTTCTGGTTGTCTATGGAATGCTTATTTTCAGCACTCACATCTGAAGAATTACTAATAGAAAGTGAGAAGTCAGTTTTGCTTTCCTGTGTGTCCTTCCTGGAAGAGACCTGTGGTGACTCATCCAGAGATGTGAGGATGCTTGAATGAGACCTCTCTTCCTCTGAAGCTTTTGTCTTTGTGGTGCTATGCCAACTATCTTTGTCAGAGCCTATCTTGCAAGTCTTTGCACCTAAGGATTTCTTTCCTTTTAATGGCAACTTACTAGAAATAGGAGTCCTACCTCCCTTTTCTGAATTGCAGGAGGATTCCACCTTGTGATCTGGGTTCTCAAAAGTGAACTGTCTTTTCTGAGACTGAATATGGTGTGGGCCATTTGCCTTCTCTGCATGTTGGCATGGAGTCAGTTGATTTGATGAGCCATTAGCATATGTGGAACCACTTTCAATGGAAATGCTCATGGGATCCTCATGTTTAAAGCAATTCCAATCTTCATTTATAACATTCTCTTTCAAGGATTTTTTTGTTGACTCCTTTTCACAGAGACAGCCTATTCCCTTGAAAGCCTGAAATTTTGGCTTTAAGATGTTTTCCTTTGTTTTCTGTTTACAGTAAGAATTTTCTCCTTCTAAAAGGGAAGCTACAATTTCTTCAGGATGAATACACTGTCGGCCTCTGTGGAGGCTATCAGGGTTTTTAGAGGCTCTGTCAGACTTGTCGTGGGTGATAGATTTTGGGCTATTACTTTTGTTATCTTCATTTTGAACCTTCAGGTCACTGCCAGCCAATTGTTCCAAATCAGCTAACGTGAGATTCACACGGAGACAGTTTTTCATGATGGCATTATACTCCTCATCTTCTTCAGACTTAGCTAATTCTGATGCAGAATCAACAACTTCACTGCTGCTGGAGTCAGGTGGAGATTTAAAATTAAGAGGTTTCACCCCATAACTGAGGGCTGAATTTATATTTTTTCTTTTTTGTACTTTAATACAATGACCAGGAAGATCAGAGTTTTCTCTGTTTTTGAAAGAAGTTTTCTTGCGTATAGATTTTTCCATTTGTGAAAATTCTGTACTGTTTTTGACTTTATCAATGTTTTTTTTCATTGCAATGATTTCATCTGTATCTCCTGAATCATACTCACTATCATTTCCCATATTATTATCACTAACATGGCAAGAGACATTATTTTTGACACTTAAATCTGTTAAAGAATAAAGTTTGTGAACATCTGATTTGAAGTCATCCCTTACAACTTCAAAGGGATCATCTTCAGATTCATTTATAGAAGACCACATAGTCCTCTGTAAATTTTCCTCTTTTGCAATCATTGCTCTTAATTCATCTTCAGAATCAATATCATCATCAGACATGCTATTTCTCTTCCTGGCAGTTTCTAAGTCAGATGTCTGAAAAAGTACCTTTTTAAGTTTCTGAGTATCAGAACCAGAAACAGGGGGTGATTTAGAATGAGTAATGGAATCACAAGTTCTCTTTTGTGTAGCTTGTTGCTGTGTTAAGTAGGGACTCTCCATTACTGAACTGGACCTTGGATTTGTGGCTAAAGACCCAGTGAGAGCTTTGTCCTTTTGGACTTTTATCATCTTCTTAGACAGGCCATGAAAGTCAGAGAACTCTCCTCGCCGTTTTTTACTCATAGGGTCATTTCCTCCTCCTAATTCCCAAGTGAGGCTGGTTATAGGAATGGTATTTGTGAAATCCTCCCCTATCTTCTTAAGGTTGTGGCAATATTTTGATGGATCATATTTTATGATGTTATCCAAAGTTAAGGAACAAAACTAGTTTTAGGGAAACCTATCAATCTGGAAAAATAAAGAATACTGCTTAAATGACAAGTCATTTACCTTTGTTTACCTTCAGTTTCCTATCAAACAGATGAGAACTTCACTAGGTGACCTTTCAGGGTCTAAGAAATCAAGCTTTTAGTGAGATATCCCAAGTTAAAACCAAGTACCAGACCTGTTAGTTGGAAGAAAATTCTCAAAATGTATGCAGATATTATAGCAAACCTAGTCAGATTATATTCTAGGCATACAGCCCCAGGGCTATTTTCTGTAAATCACAGAAATCCATCCATTGACCTTAAACTACAAAGCAGAGTTCTGGGTTGAGGGAAACCCAGAAAAGCATGGCTAAACAATACATTTCCCTTGGCTCAGTACCCATAGCTCAGTGAGTAGAGCGCCAGCCACGTACACCAAGGCTGGAGAATTTGAGCCCAGCCTAGGCCTGCTAAAAACAATGACAACTGCAATAAAAAAATAGCCAGGTGTTATGGCGGGCACCTATATTCCCAGCTACTTCGGAGACTGAGGCAAGAGAATCATTTAAGCCCAAGAGTTTGAGGTTGCTGTGAGCTATGATGTCACAGAACTCTACAAGGCGACAGCTTGAGACTATGTCTCCAAAAAAAAAAAAAAAAAAAAAAAGACCACGCCCTTCATTCTCAAACTCTTTTGGCCCTTCCTGTCCTCTCAGTACTTATTCATCCTAGCCTTGATTCTGCTACCCCAATGGCATCCATTTCACATGAATTCACTCTCTAAAATATATCTTTTATTTTTGAGGCAGAATCTTGCTGTCACCTAGGCTAGAATGCAGTGGCTTCATCATAGCTCTCTGTAACCTTAAATTCCTGGGCTCAAATGATCCCCCCGTCTTAAATGGGATTACAGGCACATATCACTATGCATGGCTAATTTTTAAAAATAATTTTTTTGTAGAGATAGGATCTCACTATGTTGCTTAGGCTGGTCTCAAACCCCTGGTTTCAAGGGATCTTCCCACCTCAGCCTCCCAAAGTGCTAGGATTACAAGTGTATGCCACTATGGCCAACCTGCAATACATTTATTAAGTCTTTATTAGAAAGCTAGTAATTCTTTGCCATGCCTGTTTTGTTGTTGACATTATCCAGAAAGATTCTAGTTAATGTCAATGTGCTATTATGATAATTGGCATTTGCTGATTCCCTAAAACATATGAACAGGTGAATATTAAGGTACTTTAACCTATCCCTCTTGTAAAGTTCTTTTGTTCATTTATTAACTACTTATTATATGCCAATTATATGTAAGGTGTGCCATGTCTATTACCCACGTATCTCTACTGTCCTTTAATATCTTCCTCTTTTGCTGTCAGTGGCTGCCATTTGTGGGAAGCTGGAAAGTGGAGAGTAAAAAATTGTACCTCCTGACTTCGTGGCACTGTCAGGGAGGGAATGGAGGGCCATGGCCAGTGTTCGTGAGCTATGAGGACATATCTTTTTGCTTCTCTAACTCAAGGATGGGAGTGGTTTACTACAGTTATAAATCACTAGCCAAAATCATCACTTTCAGTGGCACAGCACCCGTGAGCTATGAGGACACATCTTTTTGCTTTCTAACCCAAGGATGGGAATGGTTTACTGCAGTTATAAATCACTAGCCAAAATCATCAGTTTGGCACTTTTAAAATCCTCTGGCACTTTTCAAATCAACTGCATGTTTTGTACTTCCTCTGTTTGAAATAAGTGTCCACTTCCCTGACACACAGGACTAAAAGTTAAAAGGTACACCAAAATAGGTCTGGATGCGGTGGCTCACACCTGTAATAGTAATACTCTGGGAGGCTGAGACAGGAGAACAGAATGAGTTTAGAGTTCCAGACCAGCCTGAGCAAAAGAAATACCCCTTCTCTGCTAAAAACAGAAAAATTAGAAAGGTATTGTGGCAATATGCCTGTAGTTCCAGCTACTCAGGTGGCTAGGGCAGGAGGATTGTTTGACCCCAGGAGTTTGAGGTTGCAATGAGCTATGACGACATCATTGCATTCTAGTCTGTATTCAGAGCAGGACTGTCTCAAAAACAAACAAATACTGAAATAAGATAGGCCTCTGTTCAGAAGTCTACAACATCAGGTTTTAGTATCTTAGATAATCTGACCTCATTGAACAGGCTCACCCTAGGTTCCATCCATACCCTTTCTCCACCCACCATTCTCTTGCATGTCTACATATTTTCATCTACTATTTTCCTCTTTCTAGAACTACTTCATCACTTTTCTACTATTTTGAAACCTACCTCAATTCTTCTAAAAGCTTCTTTATGGATGGCCCCTTGTTCTTTCACCCCATTTTAGCTCCTTTAGCAATGGCTTTGAATCTATATTCATCAAGATGAATAAATAAATAAAACTGCTTCATTGGCACTCATCATTTGCATTTCTCAATTGTATAAAACCTCGTTTCTATTTGCTGATTATTCACTAATTATTTCATACATGTAAGTACCTAGAATTTGGGAACATAATCAACTGTTAAACACCTAAAGATTTAACAGAGGCAGTGAAATGCTAAAGGTATTTTGCAAATATCCACCACTTACAAATAATAATTACTCTAAGAGGGCATAAAATAAAGGATATTTTACGTTTATGTTGATTCTTAAGGTGCAGAACAGGTAAGACTCTTCCAAATTTACTCACAACCCAATTCTAAAAGAAAAAAAGAATTTATTTACTATATGTCACAAGTGGAAAAGATTTACCATAAAAACATTACAGAAATCTAATTTAAAAAATGAACTCAACAGTGGGCTATGATTCCCGTAGGGTTTAGTTTTCTGACAATGAAACAAGAATTTTCAATAAGAAAAACTGTGAGAGGAAAGAAAGAACAGAAAATTTGGAGCAGCTATCAATCCAAATAAACTGTGTAGGATGCTACATAAAAAACTTTAGCCATTATAAAATCAGACTTGGGACTTGCCTATACTCCTTACCACCTACATTCCTTGTGAGTTCATCTCTTCTGGGGTTTTGATTTCTTTCTATAAAATGGTAGAGAGCTACACTTACTTAAAAGTTGTAAACATACCTTGAAAATCACAAAGCACTATCCATGTTATTTCTTCAAAGCAAGATAAAAAAGGCCACTGGCTTTAAATGTGACAGCCACAGTATTCTCAGGCATCAGTTCCTGGGTTGGCTCTGGCTACTGAGACCCACCTTGTGCCCTGGCACTTCTGTTCCTGGCACAGCTTTCATATGGAAATTTGCCCCTCCCATCTTTTCTAACAAGTTGGTGTTGCCTGTTGTTAATTTTTCTTTTTTTGCTTTTGCTTCTTCTCTCTCTTGGGCCAATCTGCAGCAAGGAGAAAATAAAACTAAATAAAAGTTGAAATAATCAATCATGTAAAATGATTATTTCCCTTCAGGTGACCATAAATGAACACTATAAATTAAATAATCTTATAGTTTTGAAAACTAAAATAGAACAAAAATGCTTTGTTAATAGCATAATAGTATAATTTTCTGAGCACACAAGTAATGTTTTCATTATAGAATATTGAACAATACAGGAACATGAAGAAAACGAACTGTATTCCTTATCTCATATCCTAATGTTAACATTTGTCTACTTATTTCACATTCATTCTATAGTAAATATATACATTTTAAAAAGTATCCAGATAATACTGTAAGTACAGTGGGTAACCTTTATCAACTTATCACATATTCATTGTAAACATTACTAGTTGCTGTACAACAGGCCATTATACAAATCTATTATAATTTACTCACTAACCTACTGCCAGCAAATGAGCAGTACAGGACTACAGCTTTTCTGTCAGGGCTGTTAAGCTAGAGCATGAAATTTTCTCTTTACCTAGCCTGCCAACTCCAGTCAGGTTCCCTAAGCCTTAACATCCACTCCCACTTCTGTGCTCTGCTCCAGCAGACGTCCCAGCTCCCTTTCCAGGAAGATGAAGACCATTGCTCACAAAGTTTCTCAAATTTCCCCTTTCAAATTAAGTAGTTTTGGTATTTTATGTATCCTTTCTCTCTTCACTCTCCTCAATAAGAAAGAGGTGTCATTCGGAACCCAATTTGGTAAGTCTTGATTATTTCTACCTTCCTAATAAAGAGGATGCCATCTCAACCTTCTGATGAAAATTACCCCACATCTTACTTAAGTCTGGGCAACTGCACTGACCAGCCTTCACTAGCCTCATTGCCTCTGATCTGTTTCCTTTATGTTCTACCTCCCAGAATGGCCATGACACTCATGCTCCTCAGGAACATCATCACAGGTACTCAATGGTAGCAGCGCTGTGAGTGCACACTGTTCAGCATGGGCCCCAGCACCTGCACACATTAAGCACTCAGTACTACTGAATGAACGGTATATGACTATACTGTTCACAGAGCCTCCAGCTGAAGAATAAAATCAAATCTCACCTATTCTACAAATAAGTCACCCCAAACATGATTCTAGTAGGCTTCCAGCCACATGCTTTAATCTGTATCTGTTCCTGGGACATTTTGTAAGTCTAGAACAATCTCATCAACTCTCCTAGTTGCTCCATCTGTATATTCTTAAATTCCCTCCTATTTGGAAAGCTCCCAAACTAATATCTTTTCTCCCTGATAATAACCTTATGACTTTAAAAGCTCTTGTTGTTTTATCATTTGCATAATTAATACTATGCTCTCATACAGGAATCTTCTATTATCTTTGTATCTTTGTGAAATAGTAGCTTTAATAGACAAAATCAATGAACAATTTAGTAGTGTCTATTAAAATTTAAATGTAGATAAATCTAAGATTTAAGAGCTTTCTCTTTTGACATAAACCCCAGGGAAACTCTGGTACAATTGCAGGAGACATGCTCAAGGATCATTTATGATCATGAAAAAGTAGAAACACAATAAATGTCCATCAGAGGGGAAAGACCAGCTATACTGTGGTACAGTCATTCTGAAATAGTATTAATAGCTGTTACAAGGAAAAGGAAAGATTGACATAGTCATAAAAAATTGGGTCAAAAAGAGAAATTAAACAAATATACATACATACTTTTATAGCTTAATATATATATAGGTAAATGCCCTGAATTATCTTTTTAAGTAGGGGATTCAGAGTTGAGGGATATTTTAGCACTACTTATTATGCTTGAATTTGCCAGGAATATAATATTTCTTTTCCTTTTTTTCCCCAGTTTTGGCCGGGCTTTAACCTGCCCCCCCCCCCGCAGTACATGGGGCCAGTGCCCTAATCCTTGAGCCATAGGCACCGCCGCCAATATTTCTTGATCATTTCAAATAAGTGAACATAGAAAACTACTTTTACAAAATAGGGTTTAAATCCATTTGGAACAAAACTTACCTGTGCAAAAAGCTTTCTTTTGCTAGCTGAATTTGCAGTGTTCCACCTTTCCATTTTGTTTTATTTAAAACAGACATACCTATAAGATAAAGAAATATTACTCAAGTATATGGCAAGGCAAAAATATTTCAGCTTTTTCTAATTATTTAGTAAAAGAACAGTAGACTTGTTAGTCACAAGACACAGAGGAAGTAGAAGAAGGAAAATGAGATCTGAGGGAACCTAGGACCTGTCTCATCTAGCCCAATTACCAAAATGGTTCTCATACGCTCTATCTCACCATGTCAGTAGACTGGAATCAGGTAAAACATGTAAAGTGTACAGTAAAATTTGAAATGTTTATAAACCATCAGACATTTAATATTTCATTGTTATTTCCCATATGTACCTACAAAACATTAATGCAATCTTTTCAGGGTAAATCAGAGAACGCTTTGGAATCCTATAGTACTTTTTTCCCCCCAAGCTTTAGCAACTTGCTAGAATGGGAATTCTGTGTCCAGTTGTTTTTTCTTTTTTTAAATTTTTGTAGAGATAGGGTCTTGCTGTGTTGTCCAGGGTGGTCTTGAATTCCTGGCCTCGAACGATCCTCCTGCCTCAGATTCCCAAAGGGCTAGTATTACCAGTAAGAGGAAACTTGCCTGGATGGCAGCACCTTACTTTTATTTATCACCTCACACTAAATTATTACTGTATAACTTGCAAATGAATTAAGTATAAATGAATGAACTGTGTTTGAACTGCTATGCCCTAACAGCTGATTTTTCTGAATATCAGTTTTCTTAATAATAACCACTAACAGATGGAATTTTCCAGGTGGTATGCACTATGCTAAATACAAATTTACCGCTTAATTAATCCTCACAGTAACATTATGAGGCAAGTGTTTTACTTTGTCATTCATCAAATAAGCAAATTGAAACTTAAAAGTTTAAGTAACTTGCCACAGGTCACATAGCCTAGCTGATGTATTCTGAACCACAACTTCTCAATTGTCACACATTTCCTCACTGAATAACAGAATAAAGCAATCTTTTTGCAAAAGAAATTATAAAAGACTAACACCCATCTTCATCTATTAGCATGTTCCCTTTATTATTTTTTAATGTCTTTTGATTTTTCAGCCTCTAATACAATACACTGCTGCACCAGTGACTGTGGATTATCACTCCTTCCATCTTCCTTGAAGGCCACTGTTTGACCTTGGCTTTATTACAATTATAGGCAAACAATTTCACAATTTCAATGATGCAGCCTTATTAAGGGCCATATTCTAAAGCCCTCTCCTTATAGTACATTTTGTTGAGACAGAGTCTCACCCTGTTGCCCAGGCTAGAGTACAGTGGCATCACCATAGCTCACAGCAATCTCAAACTCCTGGTTCAAGCAATTCTTCTACCTCAGCCTCCCGAATAGCTGGGATTATGGTCATGTGCCACCATACCGGGGTAATTTTTCTATTTTTTGTAGAGATAGGATCCTGCCATTGTTCATGCTGGTCTCAAACTCCTGACTTCAAGTGATCCTCCTGCCTCAGCCTCACAAAGTGCTAGGATTATAGGCATAAGCCACTGCACCTGGCTCCTAATAGTACTTAATGACAAAGATTAGTTGCTGAAGAGATGAACAGATGGAGGAAAAGTGTGGCATAATATGCAGTAGGATATATGTATACAGTAGCTTCTATGAAAGTTTGGTCCCTTATCCAAAGTATTTGCGGATAGCAGTTTTTTAATAAACCCACTAGTAATGTGTTGCCATTTCTCTGCTAATGTCAATTGGGATGGACCTAAACCTGTTGAGTTGTAGGTTACTAGAAGTCTTTTGGTTACATTTGTTCCTTATAAGACGACTTATAAGTGGTTGTTGAGGCTGGGCATGGTGGCTAACACCTGTAATCCTACCATTCTGGGAGGATTACTTAAGTTCTGGAGTTCCAGACCAGCCTGAGCAAAAGAGAGACCTTGTCTCTACTAAAAATCAAACCAAAAATACTATCCAGGAGTAGTGGCACATCCTGTAGTCCCAGCTATTCAGAAGGCTCAAGCAAAAGAGTTTGAGGTTGCTGTGAGCTATGACACCACAACACTCTACCCAGGGTGACAGAGTGAGACTCTGTCTCCAAAAAGAAAAAAAAAAAAGTGGTTGTCGATGTTTAGATTTAGAAATGAAGTTATTCGAAATTACAGTGACACAAACTGGGAAATACTATAGAAAATATATGGCAATCTTACACTTTTTCAGGTCTGCTTCTGCTACTTTGATGTTGATATATGCAAAAATTTTCTGTGGGTTTCCTAAAAAAGAAAAAAAAGAGAAAGAAATTTAAATAAACTTCTGTCCAGAGAACAAAGTAAAAATGATTAAGTTTCTAAATTAAAAAAAATTTTTCTTGAAAGTTTACTCTGAAAGAAAAACCTTTTCTAATCTTGACTGGAAACAAAGACTTTATTTTTAAAGTATGATTATCAAAAAATATTCCAAAAAAAAAGGTCAAGCAGTCAGATAAGGAAACATCTTGATTATATGCTAGTGATATTCTAGTGATTTATCAGGACACTTAATCACTGTCAGAATGTCAGCTGTGAAACCTAAAAATTATGTTTCTGAAATCAGATGTTTTGCAATTTAGGCTAGGCACAGTGGCTCATGCCTGTAACCCTAGAACCCCAGGTCAAGGTAGGTGGATCCTTTAAGCTCACAACTTCAAGACCAACCTGAGCAAGAGCGAGATCCCATCTATAAAATATAGCTGGGTGTTGTGGCAGGCACCTGTAGTCCCAGCTACTCAGGAGGCTTGAGCCCAAGAGTTTGAGGTTGCTGTGAGTTATAATGCCAGGGCACTCTACTGAGGGCAAGAAAGTGAGACTGTCTCAAAACAAAAACAAAAACAAAATACAGATGTTTTGCAATTTAGAATTTTACTGATTTCAGAAACTTATTCTGGTCGAGTTCTGAATGGTAAGGCATCACATGTCACTCTCAGTGCTCAAAGCTAACAATCAGGGTGGTGCCTGTGGCTGGAAGGGGTAGGGCACCGGCCCCACATGCCAGAGGTGGTGGGTTCAAACCCAGCCCCGGCCAAAAACTGCGAAGCTAACAATCACCTCTGATGACCATACATCTGCCTTTACTCCATGAAGAACTATATATTTACCTTGGTCATCTTTCCGTTTGATGATCTCCACATCAGAAACTTCTCCAAATCTGCTGAACTGATTTTGCAGGTCTGTCTCAGAAACCGTATCACTAAGGCCACCCACAAAAAGGCGCTTTGATTCTCTATTGATTTTCATGAAGGTTGGGCATATACTTGATGTATTTTAGTGGGAAAAGCAACTTCCTGTATTAAGAGAAGAGTTTTTTCCCTTAGTTCTGCTAAATTTAACAACTCCCACCATGTTCCACTTGCTATTGCATTGCTTCCACATTTTATCCCTCAAGATACTATTCAAACCCTACAACCACATTCTCAATGATGCACTTACTAACAGTACCCTCACACTCATAAAGACAGGTACAGGCATATGCTTTCCCTCTAAATGGCCACCATATTACACTCCACACCTTCTCATTTATTTATTCATGTTGTTTTTCCTTGATTCATTCATATGTTTGCTTATTGACTTTTACAAACATTTGCCAAACAGGATTGTGGAAGGTAATACCCTAAACAGGTCTCCATCCTGGAGCTCCTCACAGTCATGAGACAAGAAAACAAATGCTGCAATTGCTATATTACATCACAATAAAATTATCTGTAAAGTAC
This sequence comes from Loris lydekkerianus, assembly GCA_963574355.1. Taxonomy (NCBI): domain Eukaryota; kingdom Metazoa; phylum Chordata; class Mammalia; order Primates; family Lorisidae; genus Loris; species Loris lydekkerianus. The sequence continues at coordinate 86,544 of CAUYPK010046579.1, forward strand.
TGTTCAGGTACAGAAACGAGCAACCGATATTACAGCGAATATACATTTGTTATTTACTATATGCTTAGACTGTACAAATTAGTTTGCATGTATCCTATTTTTCAGACGAGCAGGAGAGATTGTCACTGTCCTAATGCCAGACCTAAATTCAGGATTATGAGTGGTGAAGCCAGGGTTATAATCCAGGTCTAAATACAAAACTCAGAATTCTTAACGCTATACTACGGAGGTTGTTGGATTAGAGCGGACTCAGGAAAACTTTTCTACAAGTACTGAGATCCATCCTAAGAGCTTTCATCTCTTCCAACACCCGGCAGGCACTGTGCTCCCACCTGCCCTTTTGCAAGAGCTGACACACTCCTCCCAAGTTAGACCCCAAAACAACACCCAGAAGTCCAACGCAAGGCATGTATGCTGGGAGGAGGCAGGTCTATATCCTCCGGGTAGTCTCCGCCCCCAACTAATCCTCCGCAGGCTTCTCACTCCGAGGAGACCCAAAGAAATGAAGGGAGACGCCCCATCACTTCCCAAACTCTAAGTCCACTCCTCACCACGTCTTCTCCTATAGCCAGCACCGCAGCAGCCCCAGCTTGTAGTCACATGTCCCAACAGGAGTATTCTTCTCTTCCTTCCTACTCGATTTCAACCCAGCCTCCTAAGGTTCCGTTACCACACTCAATTCCCAAGGACTCTACATTGGGTTTTCCGTTCTTCGGCCTACCGTGATCCTCCGCCATCTTTCCCTCAACTACAGTCAAAGAGCTCAACCCCAAATCCCCTAGTTTTTACTGAAGCGGCTTATCCCTTTGTCGCCGATTCCAGACTTTATCGGCGGAAGTGACAGATCAGAAGAAAAACAATGAAACACTCTCCTCCAGTCTTCCGGAATTGGCTCTTCAGCGTTGCACGCTGCGGGATGACTCCAAAGCCGCTGGCGGGGGTGGGCAACTGAACGCCTGTGCTTCGGGTTGGAACGTATTAGCTCTCTCGACAGTGTAGGGACTGCTTCAAGACAGCCGTGAAAATACTTAGGCTTCAGATATCGTGGGAGTGCGGAGTTGGAAGCGCCGGGCCCTGGGGTTTACGCTTTGCTCTCTAGTCTCTCCCCGCGTGAGCTCCGGAATGGTCCCAGCCGGAGCGCGCGCGAGGTTTGAAACGCCTCTTGGGAGGTGACTGCGGCGCGTCGGGACTGGCTTGCTTCAGTCCCGCATTATGGACGCCAAGCTAGATGAGGTGCGCGCCTTGCAAGCTGAGATCGCTGTCCTTCGGCGGGCGTGTGAAGAGAGGCCAGCACCCTGGGAAGAGATGCCCGGAGTTCAGTATGTGGCCCCTGCACACCGCTTCGGGTCCTCCCACCTGTGTCCCAAGCTACAGACATTGCTGGGCTCCAACCCCTAGCCAGGTCCCTGCTGAAAATCGTAGCCTGGGACGTCCTGAAAGGATCCCTGTTGCAATCGCATTGCAGTGTGTTAATTCGTTTAATCTGCCCTTGATAGGCAGAGATATCTGTTGATAACTACGTAGGATTTAATAATTCCATTTGATTTTTTGGCATTTGTTTTTATGGGTCAGCTAACCATTTTAATTAATACTGACTTGTTTATCATGACATAAAATTTCATTTGAAAAATAACCTTGGTTAAAAAGTAAAGAAAAACAGTTAACATAGCCAGTGTTGGAGAATTTGGTAGTCCTCTGAGGTAAATGCTTTTGTTAATCCCGTTTTATAGTTAAGGAAACTGAGGCTTGGAAAAGTAAAGTAGCTGGCCCACCATGGTTTCAGAGAAAGGATGGGTCAGAACTGGATTAGGAACCCAAAATCAAAGTCCAGGCCCTCATTTTCAGTTTATTGAAGGAGAGAAGGTTTGTAACAGTTAATCAAGTGTCTTCTTAAACATGTAAACTACTTGAAAATAAAAACTATTTTCATTTTTTTAAGTCTAGGCTAATTTGGCATAGTCGTAGAAAGAATGAGATTTTACTCAGTCCAGTGGACAAGAGTTTGTATGGTAGAAAATGGGAAAGAGGAAGAGGTCTAAGGAAAATGTTTGCATGCGTGTTCTATGTACTATCTGAAAATGGAAAAACTTGTGACTGATAAAAGGGAAAGGGTAACAGGTGAAAAGGGCATGTATATATATACTCCACAAGTGAGAGTGAATTTTAATTTTTAGAGAGTCTCACTATGTGGCCCTTGGTAAAGTGCTGTAGCATCACAGCTCACAGCAACCTCCAACTCTTGGGCTTAAGCGATTCTCTTGCCTCAGCCTGCCAAGTAGCTGGTACTACAGGCACCCTCAACAATGCCCTGCTATTTTTTTTGTTGTTGTTGTTATTGTCATTGTTGTTTGGCAGGCCTGGGCTGGGTTGGAACCGGCCAGCCCCAGTGCCTGTGGCCAGCGCCCTAGCCACTGAGCTACAGGCACCCAGCCAGAGAGTGAATGTATTAATGACCCTTATTACTTGAAGTGTGGCCTACAGATTGAAAGCTTTACCATCACCTGAGAGTTTATTAAAAGTACATATTGATAGACCTATGGCAAACGCCTCCCAAAATAGAACCCAACACAAAGGCCCACCCAGAAAGGGATGAGTGCACCAACCTTGGAACCCCTGATGCTTATATTCCTATCCTGCCTTGCCCCTCAGGCTGACTTCCTTTTCAAATTCAGCCCACTGGCACCTGAGTGAATAAATGCCACGTTCCCTACACAGAACCTGGATTCCCTTTCCTTTTGTTTACATCTGGGAATAAACTCTCACAGATTTCAGCTGTATCCTGGACCTACTGAATCAGAATCCGCATTTTAAAAAGACTCTTTGCTTTTTTTTTTTTCCAGACTTTTTTTCTTTTGCAGTTTTTTTTTTTTTGTTTGTTTGTTTTTGACCGGGGCTGGGTTTGAACCCTCCACCTCCTGCTTATGGGGCCAGCGCCCTATCCCTTTGAGCCACAGGTGCCGCCCTAGACTCTTTGCACTAACACAATTTGAATGACACACTTTAAAGTTGGAGAAACTGTATCACACTATGGGGGAAAGTGGTTTCCTTATTGGCCACAAGCAGTTAGTATTAGCCCAGAATAACATAGATTCAGATTATTCATGTAATCTGAGACTTCACAATGACCAAGCTGGGAAATCATTTAATGTCTCCCCATTTTGTGGGAGACATTAAATCTCAGTCCAGAGTATTTGGATTTAACTTGAAGTTTCGTTTCACTATGAGGAAGGTTGAGACCTGTGTACCAATCAAGTTATTATTTAAGTGATTTGAAATGGTTAGAGATGGATTGGAAATAGGAAAGTTGGAGCTAAATTACCGGTATTCATTTATATCCATGTGTCCACACTGTGAGACCAGCTTGCCTGCCTTCAAATCTTGGCTTTGTTATTGGTTGAGTGATCTTAGTTAAGTGATTGCCCCTTCCTACACTTCATTTTCCATCTTGGTAAAATTATAGCCAAATTACTGGTTTCTTTTAAGGACTAATTGAGTTAACATGTAATTCATTTAGGACAGTGCTTGGATCATTATGGTAGCTAACACTAGCAGACCATGGATTTTAAAATTCAAGTTTTATTTAGATTTATTTTAAAGGATAAAATATTTCTGAGCGGCACCTGTGGCTCAAAGGAGTACGGCGTCGGCCCCATATGCCAGAGGTGGTGGGTTCAAACGCAGCGCCAGCCAAAAACTGCAAAAAAAAAATTGCTTTGCGCCTGTGGCTCAATCTGCCAATGCGCCAGCAACATACACCTGAGCTGGTGGGTTTGAATCTAGCCCAGGCCCACCAAACAACAATAATGACTGCAACCAAAAAATAGCTGGGTGTTATGGCAGGCACCTATAGTCCCAGCTACTTGGGAGGCAGATACAGGAGAATTGCTTGAGTCCAGGAGCTGGAGCTTGCTGTGAACTGTGATGCCATGGCACTCTACCTAGGTCTACAGCTTGAGGCTCTGTCTCAAAAAAAAAAAAACCAAAAACACACATACACACACACATATATATATATATCTTAGTGAACCCCTAATTTTGACAAAAAGATTTTATGCTAGTAAAACAAATTTACAAATAATAAAACTACAAAATAATAAAATTCAAGCTAATCTAAACTAGTTTAAACTGACATCATTAGTTGAACTATATCAATGATAACTTTGCTCAAAGTAAATAGCTGCTATTAATGAGAATATGCAGGTTCTCTCTTTTTTTTTTTTAAGTGTATTTTACTCTTAATTGTTGTTGTTGTTGTTGTTGTTGTTGTTGTTGTTTTTGCAGTTGTCGTTGTTCAGCTGGCCTGGGCTGGGCTCGAACCTGCCAGCCTGGGTGCATGTGGCCAGTGCCGAGCCACATGGTAAAGCATACATAACATAAAGTTTACTATTCTAACCATTTTTAAGAGTACATTAAACACATTCACACTGTCATGTAAGCATCCCCACTATCCATCTCCAAAACTTTTCCATCACCCCAAACTAAAACTTTGTACCTATTAAATAATAACTCCCCAATACCCTGCCAACAACTGCAGGTTTGTTTTTTTGTTGTTGAGTTCTGTATATTTGTTCTTTAATATGATGACTTGAATTTCTTGCTACTTTTCTTTATTGGAAATAACCTTGAAATTTTCATTCCTGGGTTGCTGTGAAATTTGGTGTTCACTTGTCAGGAAATTATCCCTTAAGGACAAAGATTGCCACTGTTCTTTTTCCATTGATTTCCTATATTTAAAGTAATTTGGGGCTGGGTACAGTGGTTCACACCTGTAATCCTAGCATTCTGGGAGGCTGAGGTAGGTGGATTACATGAGCTCATGAGTTCGAGATCAGACTGAGCAAAAATCGAGACTCCGTCTCTATTAAAAATAGAAAAAACTGAAACAAGAGGATCACTCAACCTCCCAAGAATTGGAGGTTGTTGTGAGCTATGATGACACCAGGGCACTCTACCCAGGGTGACAGCTTGAGGCTTTGTCTCAAAATAAATAAATAAATAAATAAATAAATAAATATAAAGTAACTTTGGGGAAACCTCAGTCTATGATGGCAAAGGCAAAAGGATATGGTAGTTTCATGTAAAATGTATTTATGTTAATATTTTAAATTAGCATTCAAAAAAAATTTAAAAGTTTTACAGACTACATTTAAGTCCTGGATCATCAGTGTGAAGAGTATGGAGAAAGATTATTCACTAGTGACATGACATAAGGTTATGAGAATTTGGGCTAATATAGTGAAATTAGAAATTGAAAAGGAAGGCTACCGTATGAGGGAACAGAAAGGATGACAGTAGGTCCAGATTTGAGGCAATTGAAGGAGCTCAGGATAACTTCCAAGATGCGGAGCCTGAAATATCTAGAACAGTGATTTTCAACTGATGTGCTGTGAGAGATCTTACACATGCCATGAAAATTTTAAAAACTATTTTCAAAAGACATTCAAAGCATAGTAAGTATATTTTTTTTATGCCACAGAAATTTAACTATAGATTCAAATGTGTCATAAGATAAAAAAGGTTGACAAACACTGACCTAGAGGAAGATTTTGTCATTTAAAAAAGTAGAGGAAAAGGTGATAAGAAAAAAAGTTGGTGGGATATCAGGCTAGATCTACTTTACAGGAAGAAGAGATCAATGAGTAGAGGTATATTTTAGGAGTTACTGGCATAGAGAACTGAGGCTAATCATTGCGCATTCATCTGGAAAGAAAGAATACATATTTAGGACAGCAGAGATAACAGGGGTTTCCTCTAATTTTGTAGACAAGAAGAATAGACAATGAAGGATCCAAGACAAAAAGTGGGAGATAGGATAATCATGCCCAAGAATCCAAGAAAGGGATGTTTTAAGATGGCAGGAGAAGTCAACAGTATAGCATGTAGCAGAGACTTTAAGGGAAATAATGACAAATAATAAAATACCTTCCAATGCAATTATTAGCTAAAATTTAATTCTTTTTTAAAAGGGTAATAGATTTATATGTTCTTAGTGAAGAGTATCTGGTTATAGTGGTATTTACAGAAATTATGCTATTTCTCTCTCTTTTTTTTACTCCTGTTGAAAAATTTCTTTCTTAGTATAAAATGTTCTATAATATTTACTTGTTTTATAAATCAAAGTTAGCTAATTGATTTTTTTTCCATCTTCAAAACATCTTTTAAAATTATTTGAGAGGTCTTAGGATATCAAACATTAAGGTTGAAATTTCTTGATTTAGAACTGGTATTTTAATTTTGTGAAGTACACCTGTTAATGATTTATTTTAAAGGTGTTTCTAGTATGTTGAGATATGAGTAGTACACATGTAATTTACATTTGCTTTTTGTTAAAGATTGTGGTAATAAAAAAAAGAGATTGTGGTAATAGTCATATTGGTTTTGAGAAAATTCTTATCAAGTTATTTTTTGGAAATTAGGGGTAATTTAATGAGACAATTAGAGGGACAAATGGGAATAATTTGAAGGGTATGAATTAGATGAAATACTTGTTAGTAACTGGAGTTATTATTTCTGATATTTGCTTTTTAGAAAATCATTTCAAGAAATACACCAATCAAATTCTAAAGGACGGAAATCTTCAAAAGATCTGAGAAGTCAGCTTGGACGTTTAGAATCAGAACTTTCATTTTTAAGTACGCTTACTGGCATCAATATAAGAAATTACTCTATGAAGACAGAGGACCTACCAAACACTGAGGTGGCAGAAAAGAGTAAGCATTATTTTTAATCTAGAAGTGAATTGAAGTTTACCTTATTGTGCATATTAAATGCATAGGAAATTGGTGAATTAAAAGACTGCAAGGTAACTTTCTGAAAGGGTAGTTGTGGTAAATTAGTGTAGTCAGGTGTCTTTTGAATATCACAGTGTACATTATACCCTTAAAAGCTACCTGAGGAAGATGAATATGGACAGTGGCTCATGCCTGTAATCTTAGCCCTCTGAGAGGCCAAGGCAGGAGGTTCTCTTAAGCAAGGAGTTTGAGACCAACCTGAGCAAGAGCAAAAACCTGTTTCTATAAAAAAATAGAAAATTCTATAAAAAAACAAAAAAATAGAAAATTTCTATAAAAAACAAAAAATTAGCTGGATATGGTGGTTGTGGACCTGTAGTTCTAGATACGTGGGAGGCTGAAGCAAGAGGATTGCTTGAGCCCAAGAGTTTGAGGTTGCTGTCAGTTATGATCATGCCACCAGTGACAAAGAAAAACCCTGTCTAAAAAAAAAAAGCCTGTGGTAAATATTAAAGATCAGACACAGTTTCTGTCATTAAGTACCTTAATAGTCAAGTAATAGTGATAAATAATTAGTGATTGTAAGAACAACAGTAGCGTTAATTTAAAAGTTTTAGAAGATATTCATCACTGATGTGAAAGGTGCTTTACTGTTTTACTCCTATTATGGCTTATGGTCAAGATAAATTTTTCAGCAACTGGACCTTTTGCCAGAAGGAAAGTTTTTGGTCCGAGTAAGTTTTATTGCCAAAATTCTGTGATGCACTGATAGGGAAGGAGGAGCTACTTTAACTGTGCAACTGGATGTCAAGAATTTTGGTTGGACAAGAATAACTTGCTTAAAGTAGAAACCATTTTTGGTAGTGCTTCCCGATTTTTCCACTGAAAATAGGAAAGAGGAAGAATGATGTTGTTCTCTTCAAAATAGTCATATTTGCTGGGTGCAGTGGCTAACACCCCATGAAAGGAAGGAGGAAGAATGATGTTGTTCTCTTCAAAACAGTCATATTTGCTGGGTGCGGTGGCTAACACCAGTAATCCTAGCACTCTTGAGAGGCCAAGGCAGATGGATTGCCTGAGCTCAGGAGTTCGAGACCAACCTGAGCAAGAGCAAGACCCTCTCTCTGTTAAAAATAGAAAAACTAGCTGTACGTTGTGGTGGGCAACTGTAGTCCATCTACTTGAGAGGCCAAAGTGAGACGATGACTTGAGCCCAGGAATATGAGATTGCTGTGAGCTAGGATGATGCCATGGCACTCTACCCAAGGGGACAGAATGAGACTCTGTCTCAAAAAAAAAAAAAAAGTCAGTTTGAGGAATCTATACTTTATTGTTATGCTTTAATTTCTCTAAACATTTTTAGAGCTCTTCTTTTGGAATTTCCTTTAGTGCCTGTGATGATGCTTTTGAATATTCTCAATTTTGATTTTTAAGAGTAGGTTTACAAACTGTAATAGAGTTTGGAGTCTAAAATTAAGTGTTACCTCAAGGTAATGCAGTAACACTTAAGTTTTAAATTTCTGTTCTTTTGACTAGCTTTAAAAGGATGCTGTTAAAAATATATGAATGGGCTTGATAATTGTTTTGAAGGACTAATTTGTTGTCTAAACTTTGTGAAAAAATATATCCTTACTCATTATTTTTTTAAAAAATCCGATGTGTTCAAATTAAAAAGTACTGAAGTGAAACTTTATCACATTATATATATTTATATACAGTTTATGTATCCATATATTCTTCCATAACAAACAAATAAAGCCTGGACCTCAAATATATCAGAATGTCTCTTTGGGCCTGAATTTCTTATCTGCAAATTAAAGTGGCTGAATTGGGTTATTTCTGAGATTCTATCCTTTCTACTTATTTTTCCTTCCCTGTCATCTTTTCTTAGATAGGGTCTTGCTTTGTTGCCTGGGCTAGAGTGCAGAGATGTGATTGCAGCTCAGTGCAGCCTCCTGGGCTCAAGTGATCCTCCCAGCTTAGTCTCCCAAGTATCTAGAACTACAGGGGTGTACCACCAGGCCTGGATAATTTTTTGTTTGTTTGTTTTGAGACAGTTTTACTTTGTCACCCTCAGTAGAGTGCTCACAGCAACCTCCAACTCCTGGGCTTAGGCGATTCTCTTGCCTCAGCCTCCCAAGAAGCTGGGATTACAGGCGCCTGCCACAACACCTGGCTAGGCCTGGAAAAATTTGTGTGTGTGTGTGTGTGTGTGTGTGTGTGTGTGTGTGTGTGTGTGTAGAGACAGAGTCTCACTTTATGGCCCTCAGTAGAGTGCTGTGGCATCACAGCTCACAGCAACCTCCAACTCCTGGACTTAGGTGATTCTTTTGCCTCAGCCTCCCAAGTAGCTGGGACTACAGGCGCCCGCCACAACTCCCAGCTATTTTTTTGTTGCAGTTTGCTGGGGCCAGGTTTGAACCCGCCACCCTTGGTATATGGGGCCAGCGCCCTACTCACTGAGCCACAGGCACTGCCCAGGCTTGGATAATTTTTTTAAAAAATTTTTTTAGAGACAAGGTCTTGCTGTGTTGCTCAGGCTGGTTTCAAACTCCTGAGCTCAAGTGATGCTCTTGCTTCAGCCTCATAAAGTGCTAGGATTACTGGTGTGAGCTAACACATCCAGCCTGCATTTTTTTTTGTTTGTTTGTTTGTTTTCTTTTTGAAACAGAGTCTCAACTTTGCAAATGCTTGGACTCAAGTGATCCTCTTACCTCAGTTTTCCATTTTTAGTAGAGATGGAGTATTGTACTTGCTCAGGCTGGTCTTGAACTAGTGAGCTCAGGCATTCCACCTGCCTCAGCCTTACAGAGTGCTAAGATTACAGGTGTGAGCCACCACACCTGGCCTACTGTGTTTTTTTCTTTACTGCATTTTTGGTGCATTTATTTTTATGGACAAAGCCCAAGGTCACCTAGATCTTCTGCTGTGTTATCTTCTAGGAGTTTACATTTTTACATCTTAACATTTAGATCAGATCTGTAATCTATTTTGAGATAACTTTTGTTAAAGGTATAAAATCAGTGTCTAAATTTCTATGTGTGTAAGAGAGAGAGAGTGTTCATACAGGGGTCTTTGATCTTGATTTTTTTTCTGCTGCACATTAGAAGAATAAAATTTGTCTTGGGCCACACTTTCTATACTTAAACATCAGCAAAAGCTTGAGCCAAACAAAAGGTCTATGGGTGTGTGGTGGCTCACATCTGTAATCTTAGCATTCTGGGAGGCCGAGGTGAGTGGATTGCTTGAGCTCACTAGTTCGAGACTGGCCTGAGCAAAAACCAAGACCCTATCTCCACTATAAGTAGAAAAACCGAGGCAAGAGGATTGCTTGAACCTGAGTTGGAGGTTGCTGTGAGCTATGATGCCATGACACTCTACCAGGGTAACAGCTTGAGACTCTGTCTCAGAAAAAAAAAATCTATGTATCCTTTTCATGATATCTGACACCACAAATAAGCAAAATAGGCCTCAAATAATCTTCATGAGGACCACATGCTGCAGGTTGGCCACCCCCATAGGAACTTTTTTGTTGAAAAAACTATCCTGGGGCGGCGCCTGTGGCTCAAGGAGTAGGGCGCTGGCCCCAAATACTGGAGGTGACGGGTTCAAACCTGACCCCAGCCAAAAACTGCAACAAAAAAAAAAAAAAAAAAAAGAAAAGACAAGACTATCCTTTCTCCATTGAACAGTGTTTTCTCTTTGGTCAAAGAAGGGTAAACTGTATTTGTATAAGTTTATCAACACTGTATTCTGTGCTGTTGAACCATTTGTCTACTCTTTCAGTAATTACGCACTCTTGATTACTGTAGCTTTATATTAATAGTAAGTCTGAAAATTGGGTAGTTCAAGTTCTCTATCTTTATTCTCCTTAAATATGGTGCTGGCTCTTTTGGGTCTTTTTGCCTTTCAATATAGACTTGAGGATCCATATGTCAGTATCCATAAAGTGAATTGCATTGAATCTATAGATCAAGTTAGAAAGAACTGACATCTTAACAATATTACATCTTCTTTAGCTGTTTTTTTCTTTAAATCCCAGATCCAATCCATGATTAGGCATTGCATTTAGCTGTCACAGCTCTTCGTTTTCTTTAATTTGGCCAACCCTCTGTCTTTTATGACATTGATATCTTTGAAAGCCACTTACATTATAGATTATCCTTTAATTTGTTTTTTTTTCCGATCGTTTCCTCTTGATGAGATTCAGGCTTTGCGTTTCTGATGAAAGATTTGTTTGTTTCTTTGAGACAGGGTCTCAACCTGTTGCCCTGACCAGAGTGCCGTGGTGTCACAGCTCACAGCAACCTCAGACTCTTGGGCTTAAGCAATTCTTTTGCCTCAGCCTCCCAAGTAGCTGGGACTACAGGCACCCACCACAACACCTGGCTATTTTTTATTGTTGTTGTTGCCATTGTTGTTTACCAGGCCCGGGCTGGGTTCAACCTGCCAGCCTCCGTGTATATGGCCAGCACCCTACCCACTGAGCTATGGGCACTGCCCGAAAGTGATGTTTAAACTGCTTATTGAACAAATCTTTAACCAGTCTTCCAGTTTTGAGCCCCAACTTCACTATAGTCCATAGGTGCTTTGTGTTGCTGATTTAGAATGCCCTTCTGATATATTCTTATGTAAATAGGTTAGTTCTGGGCTTTCCCCATCACTGACTGGGTTTCAATTTTCCTGGATCTTCTAGGTCACTTCCACTTTTCCATGTACTACCTACTTCAGTCATCTGATTTCTAGCTTCCAAAATTCCAATTCCAAAATGTTGCTCTTAGCTTTTCTGTTTTCTTTACCCTTTAGAATTGTGCCCTTCTAAAAATAACTGTATTAGCAAAATTAGACAACTACATAAAGTCCAAATAGTGCTTCCCTCTTTGGGGTAGGGAATATTCTGGGAAAAGATATGAGAGAAATTTACGGGTACTATAGTATTCCTATATCATGATCTGGGTGGTAGTTACATGGGTAACCATATGTGCAAAAAAAATTACTGAGCTATGTACTTAAGAACAGGACATGTTATGCGTTTAATTATATGTATGTTTTACCCCCAAGATATCATTTTTCGTCATTTTATCAATGTTTGAGAGGTAGCAGAGGTAAAAACATATTCAATTTACTGTCCTTAATAACAGCTAGATAAATGTTGAGAAAATGAAAAACATTTGAACAGTTTAAGTGATTCAAACTTGTCAAGGATTGTGTTAGAACATTTCTGTTTCTTACCCTAATTTTTGGTATAATTGAGAACTAGAAGTATTATTAGTTATTGATAATTATTAATCCTATTTTGCAAAGATGATTGATTTGATGTACATTCTTCTAGGTTTTTTAATGCAATTACTAAGGTACACTTTGACACATATACCCAAATGTATGTATTCATACAAGGTTAAATGAGTATTTGAAGAAAATGTTTATCTGCGAATAAAATATTTGTATTTCTGGTTTACAGGTGTAAAGCAAGTTCTACAGAGACACCGGTTGTTAGGAAATTGCCGCCTGGTTACATTTCAACTTGAATTTCAGATTCTGGAAATTCAGGTAAATTAAGGAGCGTGTTGTGATAGCAGAGATATTTTTGCTATGAGGTAAACAATTCCCATCCCCCAGTCTTCAGCAGTGGCTGTGCCAGGTCCTCCTGATAGCACATATGTGCAAAGTGGTACCATTTAAAAAATATCCATTATAGATAGGCTGGAGCAGTAGCTTACACCTCTAATCCTAGAACTCTGGGAGGCTGAGACAGGTGGATTGCTTAAGCTCAGCAGTTCAAGACCAGCCCAAGCAATAGCTATACTCCATCTCTAAAAATAGCCAGGCATTGTGGCAGACGCCTATAGGCTCAGCTACTTAGGAGGGTGAGGTGAGAGGATTACTTGAGCCCAAGAGTTTGAGGTTGCTGCTAACGATGATGCTGTGTCACTACTTCTGTCTCAAAAAAAAAAAAAAAAAAAAAAAGATCCAGTATAAATATTCCATATGATAGGGTTGTTGCTGAAGCCATAGGTCTAGGGCTCTTTGACGCCCAGTGTAAGTTTCTGAGATTGAAGGAATAGTTCCGGACATCAGCAGTAGTTAGCTAATATGCCAGCCACATGTTATCTATTGCTGCTTAACAAATTCTCCCAACATTTAGCATCTTAAGACAACTGAAAATCCCTTGGTATTTTTGGGAAATTGATTCCATGATCCCCCATGACACCAGAATCCACAGATGCTCAGAATGGTGTAGTATTCATATATCACCTACGTATATCCTCCTACATATTTTAAATCATCTCTAGATTACTTATAATACTTAATACAATTTAAATGCTATGAAATAGTTGTTATATTGTTCAGGGAATAATAATAAGAAAAAAGTCTGTACATGTTTAGAACAGATGCAGCCATCAATTTTTTTTTTCAAACATTTTTAATCTGAGGTTGGTTGAAGCTAAAGATGTGATGGATATGGAGGGCCAGTTGTATTCTCTCTCATTTTCTGTGGGTCAAGAATTTGGGAGCAGCTTCAATTGGGCATTCTTGCTCAGGGCCTCATGGAGTTTTGATCATCAGGGGCTGTTTGGGTCTGGATGATCTTGATTTTACTGGACAGCTAAGACACAACAGAAGGAAGAAGATACCTTTGGCTAAGATTGAACATGAAATCAGGAAGTAGAAAAAAGAAAGCACACAGATGAAAATTTACTGCTCAATTGGCCACAGTGGGGCAGAATAGGGTTTGGAAATCTTTAGATGCTAAGGCCAGGTGCAATGACTCATGCCTGTAATCCCAGTACTCTAGGAGGCTGAGACGGGCATATTGCTTGAGCTCAGGAGTTTGAGACCAGCTTGACCAAGAGTCAGACCCCATCTATAAAAATAACCAGGCAATGTGGTTGGCGCCTATAGTCTCATCTACTGAAGATACTGAGTCAAGAGAATCACCTGAGCCCAAGAGTTTGAGGTTGCTGTCAGCTATGATGCCACAGCACTCAACCCCAGAGCGACTGAGTGAGACTTTGTCTCAGGAAAAAAAAAAAAAAAATTCCTCAGAGGCTGCCTCAGAGAAGAATTACATCCAGACATAATTTGAGAACTGACTAAGGCAGGACTCATGCTATGATTGCAAAAAGCAGTTTCAATCAGTTGGTTTTGCCAGTTGGGCCTACAGGGAATGTGAGCCAAGAAAAATAATGGAATGAGTAAGGACGAGGCAGGCTGCCTTGACCTCAGCTTATCAGATAAATAAAGCAAGTATTAAGTAGTAGTCACAACCAAATCCTGTGGACAAGCTGCCTGCTTATGCTCAGGGGCATGTGCTGGGACCTTGTCAATGTAGTCAGCCACAAAAAGACCCCCAAGTTTCCCATTTTGTATGAGACAGTCAATTGTGGAGTCCAGACCTTACCTGACATGACACAGCCATGCCCTAATTGGTCCTAAGGACTGGGTCCAGTTACCTGGATTTTGTTTTGCAGCCCATATCCCCATTTGCCATCACTCATCTTGGCAATTTGAGAATAAGCTGGAGGATGCATCTAGTACAGATGCAACCATTATTTTTTTTCAAACATTTTTAATCTGAGGTTGGTTTAACTTAAGCATGCATAACCGATGGAGTGTCACACCTCCATCACCTGGTCAGTGCCACAATACATTTTCGTGGTCAACCTTCAACACTGGGAAGGTGACCAAAAAAAATGTACAGTGTGGCATTGCCAAGGCCCGTTGAGCAGAATATCATACACATATCACCATGTTCATGTGTCAGGGGTATGGGTGGTGAGTAGCCCTAGAGGCATTACATGTTCCTACGTGGGCACCAGGCCTTGGGATTACACAAAGTCACTACGGTGATATTGTTCTGCATGACCACAAAGATAATTTGCTGAAGACTAAAGCAAAGCATGGACCCAGATGGATAGGATAGACTTTTCCTTTGAGTGGGCCAGGGAGTCCTGGATATTGTCTCATTGTAGAAGGTTACATAGTATGACCAACTACATTTTCTTTGTGGCTAATGTGATCTGGACCTCAGAGTAGTGGTACACTGAATGATTTTCTGCATGCTGGCATCCATTAATAGGCCATGACTTCTATCCATGGCAGGTTGGTAGAGTCATAAGCCTGAAGTCCAGTTCCATCTCTGAGACCATCTGCACTCCAATATATTATGTCCAGTAAACATGCTCAGGGGCATCCTAATAGCCCTGGAGTCTTGCGGGCTTTTTTTTTTTTTTCTTGTAGATTTTCATCTCTTTCACTGTTCATGAGTTATGTGGGAAAAAATGTAGAATTCCAAGAATCCCAAGTCTCATCCTTGGGAGGCTTGTCCACAAATCCAACTGAAAAAGGAAAATCTGTCGTTTGACACTGAGGCAAATGTGGTCGGCGCCTATAGTCCCGGCTCAGTAGACTTGTACTTTCTAGGATGGGTTGTGCCCAAAGATTTGTTTGTGTGCTTATTTATTGGGCTATGACCTAAGAGATAACATAAATGGCAATGTTTTAACTTTACTGTTTTTAAGTTGTATATCTTAGTCACCTTAAGCCTCTGATGGAAAGTGTCAAATAGCAGTTTGATGTCTTCCTGTGTCAGATAAGGATGAGGTCACGATACACTCCTGATAATGTGATATGTTCCTAAAGAACAGCAGCTGCCTTACCAGAGGCATTTCTAGTGTAAACTCTTAGTGGGTCCCTCAGCTCCTGTGCTGGTTTGCCCTGCTAGGACTGGATGGCTGTCCTCAAGCAGTGCAGATAGGATTGAAGCCTAGGAGACCAAGTAGCAGCTACTCTGCCACTCAGGTCCTGCCACCACTGCTACAGTGGCCATACTCTTTGCTTCCTATCAGGCAGTTGGCATTGACCCAGATCTCAACAGTATTTTAAGCTAATGCTCTGATTCCATGCCACCAAAGCATGATTAAAATTTTTGTGACCATTTGATCATGGCCTGACATACTATTAGCTCACAGGATGAATGAGTTAGAATTGGCTAAGCTGTGTCTGACAGAAAACTTTAAAATAAAGATGCTTCAGCTGGGTGCCGTGGCTCATGACTATAATCCTATCACACAGGGAGGCTGAAGCGGGTGGATTGCTTAAACTCACGAGTTCAAAACCAGCCAAAGAGTGAGACCCCATCTCTAAAAAATACCTGCATTGCTGTGGGCACCTGTAGTTCCAGTTACTTGGGAGTCTGAGGCAAGAGGATCGCTTGAGCTTAAAAGTTTAAGGTTGCCATGAGTTATGACACCATAGTACTCTACCAGTGCAAGAAAGTGAGACTCTGTCTCTAAATAAATAAATAAATGAAATAAAACAAAGGAGGTTCAAAGTACTAGATATTTATTTCTCTATTGCTTAAATAAAATTAAGGTAAGTTTTCAAAGGCTATTATGGTGGCCTTATGATACAGGCTTCGCCATTAACAACTATACAGGGCTTCCAAATCATGATGCTATTATCACAGTGGCATTTCAGGCATCAGAAAGGGTTGGGAAAACAAAAGCTCAACCTTTTCCTTTGAAGAATACTTTTTTTTTTATTGTTATTAAATCATACCTATGTACATGAATGCGATCATGGGGCACCATACACTGATTTTATAGACCATTTGACGTATTTTCATCACACTGGTTCACATAGCTTTCCTAGCATTTTCTTAGTTATTGTGTTAAGACATTTATATTCCACATTTACTAAGTTTCACATGTACCCTTGTAAGAGGCACCGTAGGTGTAATCCCACCAATCACCCTCCCTCTGCCCATCCTCTCCCCTCCCTTTCTTCTCTCTCCCCCATATACTTAGGTTATAACTGGGTTATAGCTTTCATATGAAATCCATAAATTAGTTTCATAGTAGGGCTGAGTACATTGGATACTTTTTCTTCCATTCTTGAGGTACTTTACTAAGAAGAATATGTTCCAGCTCTATCCATGTAAACATGAAAGAGGTAAAGTCTCCATCTTTCCTTAAGGCTGCATAATATTCCATGGTGTACATATACCACAATTTATTAATCCATTCGTGGATTGACAGGCACTTGGGCTTTTTCCATGACTTAGCAATTATGAATTGGGCTGCAATAAACATTCTGGTACAAATATCTTTGCTATGATGTGATTTTTGGTCTTCTGGGTATATACCTAGTAGAGGAATTACAGGATTGAATGGCAGATCTATTTTTAGATCTCTAAGTGTTCTCCAAACATCTTTCCAAAAGGAATGTATTAATTTGCATTCCCACCAACAGTGTAGAAGTGTTCCCTTTTCTTCATATCCACATCAACATCTCTGGTCTTGGGATTTTGTGATATGAGCTAATCTTACTGGAATTAGATGATATCTCAAAGTAGTTTTGATTTGCATTTCTCTGATGATTAAGGATAATGCGCATTTTTTCATATGGCTGTAGGCCGTGCACCTGTCTTCTTCAGAGAAGCTTCTCTTCAAGTCACTTGCCCAGCCTGTATTGGGATCAGTTGTTCTTTTCTTGCCTATACGTTTTGAGTCCTCTGTGGATTCTGGTTATTAAAACTTTGTAGGAGACATAAACTGCAAATATCTTCTCCCATTCTGAGGGCTGTCTGCTTGCTTTACTTACTGTGTTCTTGGCTATGCAGAAGGTTTTTAGTTTGATCAGGTCCCAGTAATTTTTGAAGCTGCTTCAATTGCCTGGGGGAGGGGGGTCCTCCTCATAAAATACTCGCCCAGACCAATTTCTCCAAGGGTTTTCCCTGCACTCTCTTCTAGTATTTTTATAGTTTCATGTCTTAGGTTTAAATCTTTAATCCAGTGAGAGTCTATCTTAGTTAGTGGTGAAAGTGTGGGTCCAGTTTCAGTCTTCTACATGTTGCCAGCCAGTTCACCCAACACCATTTGTTAAATGCGGAATCTTTTCCCCACTGAATGTTTTTAATTGGCTT